>JANCMC010003163.1:0-16981 GCA_024363005.1 Charaxes varanes
CAACGGCGGTGGGATTTCAACCGGGTACCTTGCGGATTTCAGTCCATACCTTATACCGTTGAGCTATTGAGGCTCTAAATAATATGATTATCAATAATTTACTTTACGTTCATATTGTTTTTTTTTAAAGCTGGAAAATGCATTTACGCATCCCAATCGATACTGTACCCGGTCTCGGGTATTATAAAGTCCATATGGTATCAAAGTCTGCTGGTAATATAAATAAATAAAATAAATAAAAAAACACTGATTTTTATTATCTGACCTCGTTCAACAACCACATCCTCTGCAATTTAAGCAAACCCTGGTACTAGACCGGTATAACGCTGGGTAGAAGAATTTCTAAGTCACTTGCGGATTCAGGGTATGAGGTTAAGGGGCTCAATGCAAGTTCTTGATTTAAATTCAGATAGTTCACTATCAACAGTAAGTCTAGATATTGAAGTAAAAATTGTCTGACAAGCGTTATGAAAACTTTACTGCTGTATTTGGCTTTGTTAAGTTAGTATGAGTCGCAATTTGAGTCAAAACAAGTTTTAGACATATGTATGTATGTCTATTTTAAACGGGTAGTTATAATGCAAGCAATTCAGGTAAACGTTCCAACAATATGTGCCAAAGTGATCCCAATTCAAGCAATATTACCCGTTGAAGCTATATTTACTTTGATCTCACTTCCTAGCGTACCCATAAGTTTTAACGTTGTATTTACTGCATCAGAAAAGAATATGCATTCCTCGTTTATTGTAACATTTATTCTGAACTACATAACTACAATAGTGGATAAAAGATGCTTAATTTAATCTCAGTTTCTAATGTTCCCAGGCAATTTAATTTATCTCTGTGTTATCTGCATACGTTTATTGTAAAATTTATTCTGAAACTCAAATTTGATGTTGTTGATTAAAACCTATATACGACTGAGTCTTGCCTGCTCCTGATCCAAACGATATTTTTAAAATGGTAACAGGAATGTAAAGCCTATCTGGAAGGCATTCCTAGAACTCCTTATATTATAAAAAAGTACCTACAACCATTGTTCGACTCTTAAACAGTTAGACTGGATGACTAGGAATTCACTATTTCCCTCTCCCTCTCCCTCCTATTAAAAAATGAAATTAAATTTAAAAAAATAATTATAATTAATAAGATAAATTTATTTTTTAATGAAAATTTTTCATTCCCATTCCCATTCCCATTCCCATTCCCATTCCCATTCCCATTCCCGTACCCGTTGCTGTTCCCGTTCCGTATATTACTTTAGATAAATAATCTAGATATCGATTGCAGCGCCATCTGCCGGGCTCATTTTGTGAATCTAAGCCATCCCGGGCGTCACACAAACACATACAATAAAAAATATTTAAATGGATCCAGCTGTTCAGAAGGAATTCAGTGACATACGATTAAAAAATAATAATTATTCAAATATTCATAGATTGACGACCATAAATGCTGTAAAGTCTATATGAATAAAAAAAAATTGACTTTGACTTATTCGACCAAGACTATGTCAAGCGTAATATTTTCCATACATCGCACAAAAACAACATTTTATCTCTGTTTTATTACACCCTCCATACTTCAGCATTAAAGCAATGATAACAAACGTAATTTTGCCCTACCCCAAGTTATGACAATATTGTTTCAATGTTTCTCTTATAAAAAGCAATAAGCCCTAATATAATGCAAACTTGAACGGCTTTGAAATGAAAATTCTCCATTAATTCCTAAGACCTCTTCAAGAAAACGGCATACTTATTTCTTGATTGCCGCAATTCGAATATGTTGTTCATGGGCGTCGATATTCATTTAGAAGAACAACATACTCATTTGCCTTGTCATCATTATCATCATGACCCCCATCATCATCACCGTGACCAATGACCACCACCATCACCACCGCCACCAACGCCGCCACCACCGCCGCCACCACCACCACCATCATCATCATCGTAATCATACTCAGCCTTTAAAAACCCACAGCTGGGCATATACCTCCGTTCATTTATGCCACCCTCTTCTGTCTCTTGCTAGACGCATTCAGGTACCCTCCAAATAATTTGAAATTATCTGCTGCCATTGTTTCTCTATGTACAGGGGAGACAGAAGGAAACTTAAGAGTTGTTAATGAAATTAATGACACCTAATGTGAATTAAATTTTTAATTTGAATTAATGTAACCGAAAATATACAAGTGGAAAAAGTTTTTCTTCTTCTTCCTAGCGTTAGCTCCCTTAGATTGTGGTTTTTATTTTTACTCAAAAAGCCTGCGTAGAGATAGGCCCATGTTGTCAAAAACAGAATATTTTTTATCGACATTCACACATGACCGCACGCGCCAACCATCTGCCTAATATAATATAATATAATAAACTAATTAAAAGGCAATCTTGCTGAGACAAGCGATACTTACCTAACCTTTTAGTGCTTAATCGCGCCTTCAAGTGTAACCACTAAGCCTTAAAGTAATACATATTTAAACCTAGAGAAGACCTGAGAATTTCTTGATTTATTTCATTCGAAAACCTTTCGGAATTCATTGGTTAAAATCAACATGCTACGTTTCTTAAAATATCTCGACGGGCCCAGCCTTACGCGCCGGTTCGAACCGCATCCTGAGCTTCTTGTTATTATGTATATAATGATATATCAGTGAATAAATATAAAAACCTATACGGTTGGTCATCACTAAGTGATCTCTCCAATGAACAGACGGTGGTGGGTGAAAAAAAAAAAAAATTTTTTTTTTTAGTCCGGTTAGGTTTTCATTTAATAAACGTTAAATTGTTGTATAAGATACATTGTGCATAAACATTTACTGTGATGAAATCTTAATAAATTATTCCCACATTTGCATAAGTTCAGAGTTGAAGGTAAAAAGTTGAGTTTATAGTTTACCTATGGATTCTTTAGTTACATGTAAATTAACATTGATATGAATTACAATATGCAGTTTGCCTTCAAAAATAACGCATTATCTTCATTTTGTCTGTGTTTAATGAATCTGTCATAGATTTAGATCGATCTTTTGTCACATAAAAGCTCCTGCGTATTTTACCACGTTCCTTCTATCTTTTAATACGAAGATCTGCCATCAAACTCCACTTCCCATAAATTAATCTATTTATCTTAACCAATAGGCTATGTGACCAGTTCAGCTGTATTTAAACAAGTTATATTAATAAAACCTAGGCGGTATATATATTTCTGAAAGTCTTAATTATTGTCAAAAAAAATATATATGAATACTTTTTTTTATCGCTGGGAAATGCATTTACGCACCCCGGTCTTGTGACCGGGAGTGTGGGACTCACTGTCTCAGGCCAGAATACCCGCTAAAACCCAGCGGAGCTCTCGCCATCCATGATTAAACACCACGGGCTCTTTCACGCATCGGTGTTCTGGATGTAGCTGGCACTGCTTTCCCTTTCTATCACTAGCTAAATTCGGTACGGGGGAAGGGCATGGGCGTATCTGCGTCTTCCTATACCCGTTCTTCTCCTTTGGAGAGAGGTTGTCCTAGCTGCAGCAATAATAAAAATAACAATAGATAATAAAGTTAATACAATAATTATTTATATTAACTGGGTCACCCTTCTATCACCCGGTCGCAGCCAGAGCAACTTCGATAGATCGACTCAAATGCCGACCACTGATTAGGCCACGACCTCCTCTATAAACTTAGAAACTAGTGTTTTTTTTATATTTTATTCGAAGCACTGTAGAAGGATGGAATGAAGATAATATTGTACTAAACCTGCTCGAAGGGTCTACCTAGAAGTGACTTGATTGATTATGGATAAAGGAATTAGTGCCGAATGAACCCATAGACAATTAATGATTTAACATTATATTTTTGGCGTAAATATTCGGTAGTTATTTTGTGAACAATTCTAGCTTGTAGGCGAAAGTTAAAAATATGTATAAATACGTACTCTTTGACGCAGATTTCTCACGTTTACGTTAAATAATTATCTGCCTAACTGCTTAGCGCTGAAAGCGAATCAAAAGTAACATAAAAAGTGAACTGTGAAGTTGTTATATATGTTGGCACAATGCTGCAATTCTACGTAAGCCCCATGTAGTGGCACCCTACAGTTCAAGAGTGCAACAGCTATATAATTTAAACATAAAAAATTATGTACTTTGAGACGGGAGAAAGAGTGTAAAGAATTTATACTACTACTAGGTGTGTGCGTGCTGGTTGGGGAGCCCGAGAGGAGATTTAGTGCAATACTCGAGCGCGTAAGAGAACCGTGTAGGGAGTATCCTTGCACCCTGTAATGTACCTCCACCAAATATGAACTCTTAACATAGGGCGGTTCTTTACAAACCTTATAGGACCCGTATAAAAACTCAGGCGTATTAAGGATTAAAATAGGGTAAGTTAATTACGTGTGGAGATAAGCTTATGTTTCAATTGTCTAACGAATTCAGCGTGAAATGAGAAAATGGGAGAGTCACAAAGTTGTAAACAGAAAACGGCCGCTGCTCGCTTGTCAAATATTCGAGTGCGATTAATTTTTTTTATTGTAAAGGAAATACTCTAAGAATTACGCAAAATATATAATCTGACTATTTTGTCAAATCAATGTAGCTAATCTAAAACTATCCACCACATACCAACCATAACCATACAACCACAACGCTTTAGTGGCTACGAAACTAGCATTGATCCCTCCCCTACTATGAATATTTGTGCCAGCTTTTAATTTAAGCTTAGTAGGAGGGGAAAAGGGAATATTAGACATACCTAAAAAGTATTCCTAATATTCTTTAAAAAAAAGTACCTTTGGAAACACGTAGGAGGTCGATATTTGAAAACCAGCGTTAAAATTCATCACCCATCAATCACTCGGCCGTGGTAAGAACTGCTCAACCTAGCAACCGATACTAATGCCGGGTACTAATTAAGCAATGACCTTCTGAATTATCAAATTAAATGATTAAATTTGATAGTAAGTAAGACAATAAGACGAGCCTAATATCTGCTATTGAAATGTACACAAAACGCCAGCATTTCTCGTTAAAGCAGATTATTGAACAAAAGGGGTCATTGGCATTGTCTTTTGCAATCGATAAGGGTATCGGCTCCTACAAATGTGTCACCCACTAACGAGGAACAATTATATTTGAATTAAGGATGGGGTAGATAGATTGTCGCCATGTAGTATCAATTTAGATCAGAGGTTCCCAAACTTTTTTTTCTCATAGACCACTTTCTAACAGCACAAGGAGGGAATCAAATCTCACTTACTTCATTTAGAAAATTCGGAAAAGTAAAAATAAAAAGATAAATAGTATTGTAAGAATGTATCTTGCCCTGTTATCTTGACACGTAGGACAGAATGTGGAATATGCAAGTTTTCTACAATAAACAGTCGCTGAGCATCTAAAATTTTAATTGCCGAAAATGATTGGTGCAGTAATACCAGCATTTTAGTTCTTCACTAACGAAAGCAGATGAATTTTCGTGGACCTCCGCTTAAGAATTGTAAGCCCCATTTTTATGTCGCGCCATCGTTGAGGTTTCGTGGATCCCTGGGGGTCAACCTGGACTACTTTGAAAACCAATGGCTTAGACAGTTTGAGAAAGTTTCATACTCCTATAGTATGTTCGTGAATTTTCCATCTCTCTGCAGTTAATGTTTATGGGAGTTAAGTAGAGTTCTACTGAGCGTACAAGATGGAATGTTTACGAATTGAAACATGCCTAAAGGGTGCGAGCGAGATCCATATTAATACTCTAGAAGATCTTTTTGGATTGAAAAGTATCCTTTTCAAAGTTCAAAATACAGGATTCCAAAATAGAGAATTCATACAGCATATCTCTAATACACGTAATGAAAGAAATGCTTAAATCAATGTATTAATATTGCTTAATAATCTGTCAAATCAAGTGTTGGTATTATTGTCGCGTTTCATTCGGTTTGTGAAACTTTCCGTTGTTGCTTTTTGATATAGCATATAAAAATTTAAAAAATTCAAAAAGCATTAAAACTGTCACTTTCTTTTCATTATTCATAATGTGCATGCATAAAATTGTGATGTCACTTTAAGGTGGGGGGGGGGGGGGTCCGAAAATGTGACAACCTGTGGTTTACGGATGACCCCTTTTTGTGTACTTTGCGTGCTACGTTGTATAACTAGATCAAAAAAGGCTCGCATCACAACTCACGCCACTCGCCTTAGCCCTCTTATATAGCTGTTGCATAAAATACTATAATATTTTGCTTAATTTTTATCAGTATAGTTATTTGTTTCCTCAAATAAATGTCTGAATATTTTATATTATGCATTTCTCGTTTTATTTCAGGTGGCAGTGAATAGGAAAAGAAAATTGGACCAATTTACTCATTATCATGGCTTAGAGTTGCTGGAATTGATCCACCGTCAGAGAGCCAAGAACAGCAGGCAGTCTGTTCCACACACGCGACTAACGTCCAAATATCCCAAAAAACCACCAGAGGTACATTGCCCTAATGTGTTAGAAATTATAAATTGTCATTTATATTTATCCCTCAAAGGCCGGCAACGCATCTTTGAGCCCCCCTGATGTTGCAGTTATTCATAGGCGTCGGTACTCACTTAGGTGAACCGCCTGCTCCTATATAAAGATCACCTAATACGAAATATCGAAAAGTTAACAGACATCCGCTAAGAAAAGGTTTTTCGATTGAGCCAGATTTAGGTGGTCTAAGGGCTCTCCCAAATTTAGGCAGACGAAGTCGCGGGAAACAGCTAGTCTATATGCAGGGTGTAAAAGACCGGATGAGCATCCCATAGGTTCCGTGTATGATTCTGGACTCCCCAGTGGTGAAATTTTTCATCAATTTTTTCTTGAAATGTACATTTTTTTTTTTACTATTTTTTCAACTGAATACTGTATAATATCATTATTACTATCTGTCCCAATGCGATGTTAAATTAAAAACAAAATTCTTTAATATTTCTCCATCAAACCGCAATGTAATTAACACTTAAAAGGTAGGGCAGAGAAAAACGCTGTGTTAAGTTTCTAGTTTTAGTTGTGTAATTTTTCTTTTGTATATAATTTAATTTCCAGGTTAGATTATATTTTTTGCGTAATCCTTAGAGTATATCCTTTACAATAAAAAAAAAATTGATCGAGATCCTACCGGTGACGCTGTCGAGGCCAATAGAGCCAACAGCAGAAACCACACAAAAAAAAAAAAAAGTAAAAGATTCAGGGAATCTAAATCTCTGGATACAGGGAATCCTAGTTTGAGGGCCAAAAATGGCTCCACTTCTAAAAACAAACGTGAGTCTGGTAGTCCTAGAATTTGTGAAATAATATTCTTAGATCATAAAAAAAAATATATTAAATTAATCACATTAATACCGAATTAAATCTTAACGTAGCCTATAACACATATTTACATAATAAATAAGAAATTTAGGTGTAACACTATTGGTCGTATCCATACTTTGTTAGCATGTTTTATTTCCGTAACTGTTGATTGATCTCTTGAAGATTGGTTTTTAGTGAAATTGTTGACTTTGTTCGGTCATTTCTGAAATTTATTTGTCAACATGCAGCATACCTTTTTATTGTGCTAGTCAATTTGTAAAATCTATCAAATTGTTGAAGGTTAATTTGTATTTCAAATAACTATATCAGAATTTCTCCTGCGAACCAAAGTTTGAGAGGACCTTTGTTGGTCTTGTTTTCAAGCGCCGAATTTATTGTTCGATTTCTAGTAGAGTAAACACTTGTAAAACTGTTGGAACTCTGTTTGTGATAAGAATTTCGTCCATACTAAAGTGCAATCAATAACCTCAGCCACTTGACCTAAAGTGTTCTTGAAATTGGGAGCATAAATTTACCTTATTTTTGAGTGTTTGTTCGGATCGCCTAAATTAAGCGTTTTTGTAAAGCTTGTGGGGTAACAAAAAATATATGGTGAGATGTGTTTTTTTTTTACTCATTAATGTAAACTCGTATATTTGTGTGGAGTAAATAAAAACGTTTTGAAATAATGGATTTTTTTTAAAATTATAACCACTTGCGTGGAATTGCTGAACCCGATTTCAAATTAGGATTACGTGTACATTACAAGACACAACTAGACTAATATATATTTTTTATAAGAGCTTGTTTCATAGAGATTCCAACGAGATAAATTAGATATAAGCTGCCATACAAAATTTTAAGAGATATCTTAATTTTAATCATACGCGCCGATATTGTGCGTGACCACATAGAAGTAGGGATACAGATGCGTCGATTCGCGCAAAATGGTTGCCACAGTTTTTATTAAAAAATAATAAGAATAAATTATATATTTATCGGAGAGCGTTCCTCTTACACGACATCCGTTATAATATTCAAAGGCCGTTTTAATGGGTAAATACAGAGGCAAATAAAAGGTAGGAATAGTTTATAATCACTTTGTGATAATAAACGATTTTTTGACACATTCGAGTAAACTGAGAGATGATTTAAAAAAAGCAATATTCACATAAGGTTTCGATCCAAGTTATAAAGTTAATAAATAATAAAACCATTTCAATTATAATTATTCTAATCTCAATTTAACTAATTGTCTGTCATTCTAGTCCCCCTCCGATATATATATAATGACAAAGTAAAAACTAATTCTAACAAAAAATTAAATTTAAAAAAGGAATACAAATTCAAAGCCAATTTTAAAGTTCGAGTTCGTTAAGATTAAAAATCGCAAGTTATCAAATTTTATTGTTACACAATTTGACATTTGATAACTTGCGATTCTTTATCATTGTGTATCAATATATACTTCTACTTGGTTAAAATATTTTTCTTTTAATAAATTATTAACAATTTCCTTTGCAGAACTGTTTGCAATTACACCACGCCATTCGCTGAACCACCAACATTCGCTGCTCCAAAATCCAAGGCGCAGAAACAACGTGAGTACAGACAGCGTATGGCAGCAGCCAGAACTACTGCTCAGGCCATAGCTGCGAGAAAATTGGATGCCGAGAGACAGCGCAACTGCAGACTACGGAAAGCTGCTAACTCGGCTCTTGCCAGTGGTTCATCAGAGTCGACTAGTGTATCCTCTTCTCGTTTAGGGGTAAAGTCAAACGACGTCCAAACTGGTACTCAACGGCAGCTCACACACCAACAACGTCAAACTTTAATTGCAAAACCAACACAAATCAGCGTGCAACCAAGTACTTCTGATCAAATGGAAGTACAACTGGCACAATCTACCTGGAACACCAAATGGGCATCCGCGATCATGAGATTCAAATCAACTTTTCTGGACAACGATTTTGGCTACGACTGTTCGGTTTGCGACAGACTTTGGTGCAAGAACGACCTCAAACCCATCACTGCGGCACAACTGGAGGTGATCTCGGAATGGTTCATCAAAGAATGTCGACAGCTGTGCAGAGGAGAATATAAAATGGTTTGCAACACTTGCAAACGTACACTGAACAAAAAAACGATGCCGCCCCTAGCGAAAGTTAATGGATTCTCATATCCGGATCAACCACCAGGCCTACCATCGTTGGACCCCATCAGTGAACGATTGATATCGCCACGTCTGCCATTTATGCAAGTGCGTCGTCTACGCCATGATGTCACTTATGGAATCATAGGGCAAGTGATCAATGTACCAGTGGACGTACAAGAGATGGTAAAATATTTGCCGCGCCAATTAAATGAAGACGAGGTGATTAATGTTAACATCGAGCGAAACGTTGCCCACAAATCGGTCTACATCAGCGGATACGTGTCCAAAAATACAATCAGTGCGTGGCTGACTGCACTGCAAAAATCTCCCTTATATCGTTTGTACGAAATCAACGTGGATTTGTCGAGACTGCATCGTTCTGTACCGCATCTTGATGACATACAAGATGATTCATCCAACCGCATAGAAAATATATCCGCTGAAAACGCGCCTGAATCTGAGATACTCGCTTCAAGACAACATACCATGATGTGGAAAGAAGAAGATTATATCAATATCGCACAAGGACCTAAGGCAACCACTCCCAACATCATTTGTGACCGTCATGCAGAGGAGTTGTCGTTTCCATCGATATACTTCGGAGAGCCACGTCGATTCAACAAGGGAGTTTCAGTATCGCCTCACATGATAGCGGCCAGTGAGATACGACGTCGAGATAGACGCGGAGCAACGCCCCAAAAAGTCTTGTACGTTGCAATGAAATTATTACGGCTGCGCATGGTGGATGGAATTTACAACACGTTTCGCAATGTATCGGCCACGGAGAATGTTACGCGACATATGTTAGAGGACACTGAATTTCTGAAAGATTATGTCACAAAGAACCTCGCATTCATGAAGACAGTGCCAAACTCCGTCCAATACTGGGCCTCTCGCAAACGAGACCTCCTTGCATTAATTCGTCAACTCGGCAAACCAACCGTCTTCCTTACTATAAGTGCCAACGAAATACACTGGACGAAACTGCTCACTATACTTCTCAAACTGAGCAAAAAATATCCAGGAAAAACAGCAAAAGATCTCAACACTTCTGAGCGCTGTACTTTAGTGAACGACGATCCTGTTACGTGCTGTATATACTTCTACAAGCTTGTTGGTTCCTTGATGAAAATGCTGAAATCCAAACAGTCTTACAATCCGTTCGGCAAGTATTTCGTTAAAGATTACTTCCTTCGTATTGACTTCCAGCACGGTGGAAGCCCACAAGCGCATATTTTAGTGTGGTTAAACGATGACCCGCGTGAGACCGTATCGGAAAATATGCCAAAAACCATCGATCTTGTGGAAAAATTAAGTTCCGTTGCTCGAGATGATGTGCCAAACAATTCTATCTATGCCAACCAGATGCACAAACATACTTTCACTTGCACAAAGCAAGGCGAGACAATTTGCCGATTAGGGATCCCGTACTGGCCTATGCCTACAACCCGTGTACTGGTTCCAATACCTCAATCCGACGAACGCCGCCAAACGTTACAACAAAAGGCCAAGGAGCTACGTACCTCTCTCAGTGAACGTCGATACTCGTGCATGGATGAGTTTCTTAATGCTAATGGTTTGACTTACATTTCATACCTCTACATTGTGCGTTCAACGTTGCGCAGACCGACTCTGGTGTTCAAACGAAACTTCGACGAACTCATGACAAACATGTTCAATCCGTACCTAGCCGGCGAAGTCAACTCTAACATCGACATACAGTTCATCTTGGATGAGCATAGCTGCGCAGAGTATGTTGTTGAGTATATATTTAAATCAGCACGTGGAATGGGTCACTTTCGTCGTGAGCTTACCACGATGATGCAAAACCATCCTGATAAGGACTACACTGGCCAATTGAAAGCGTTAAGCGGGAAATTGCTTAACGCAGTTGAGATGTCAGCGCAGGAAGCGGCATGGTATCTGCTACGACAACCAATGAGTGAGACAAGTCGTCAAGTTGTGTACATCCCGACGGTGTGGCCGACAGAAAGACAATGCTGCCGCAAACGTCGTCAACAAATGGACCGCGAAGGCATCGATGGAGACAGCACAGATGTTTGGACCAAAAACATAATACAGCGATATGAAGAACGACCTGCATCTTTAGAGCAAGTTTATTTGGCTGAGTTTGCCTCGTGGTATGCTAACGCTAATGATTTCATTGACGAAGAAGACGACGTGCACGTGGATGACGATGAAGATTCTGAAGCTGTACCTGAAGTGAGGACTTCAAGGGCACCAAAAGAATATCGCAGACGATTGCTAGGACGAATCATACGATACAGACGCTACGATATGGATGAAATTGACAATTATAAACGAGAGATGGTTCTGCTTTACATACAGTTTCGGAACGAAATGTCAGAGATTATTGATCACAATAACTTTTTGCAACTATTTGACGACAACAAAGACATGATTATGGAACGCCATAACCTATTCGAGACGAATTTAAGCATTGAAAAAGTCATTAAGGAACGTGAAGCGATGGTAAGTTTGCAAAACGATGATAACAGCAATTTGCAAGAAGAAGAATCAAGATTAGACTCTGTTCAACGGATTTTAAGAGAAGAATGTGATGACAAAACAGCAGTATTGCGAGCTTGTAAGAACCACCAACCCAGAACAACGGGAGATAATTCTTGAGGTCATACATCGTATGGTTGCGGAGATGACGTTTCTGAAGTATTCTTCACGGGTCCTGCGGTTGTGGAAAAACTTACACCTTATTTTATGTTATAGGAGAGAAAAGCCGAGAATTTCAATGATTTGTAACGAGATGTCGTAAAAAACGAACAACTCCTGTTGAAATTTTGCTTGCTTTGCAGCAGAACGAAAAGGATGAAGCAGCTGGTATCTTCGATGACGGTAACTATTTTTTTCTGCTTAATACTACTGAATACAAACCCGATCAATGTCATTGAGTGATATGATTTGTGAAGTTGAAGGCGTCCGACTACACGACCACCGGTTACGTCTGAAACAGAGGTGAGCTTAAGTATTTTTTAAATAACGTCTTCTTAGCGTTATCTCGGTCTACCACCAGGGTCCGCTTATATTGCTGAGGATTGTGCTGTGGTGCCAGTAAAGATGACTACCTTCTGGCGGAATCCCCACAATCACACGAGTAATATCACTAACTAGCATTAATCGGAACTCACTGGTTTGCGTGCCTACCGAAACACGGAGGAGGTCGGATGTATGAAAACCAATGTTAGATTGGTGTTCCGCTCCTATTGAACTTAGCGTGATTATTTAGTGGTTTCTGCTTAACCACGCCGACATCCTGGGAACCCTCGTGGAGGGTCGCCGCGTCGATTGGATTAAGACAGAAGGTTCCATAAGTAGGGACTTGGCATTACATGGATCTCATAACTTTTTACGGCAGAAGAGTTGCGAGACTTGGTTTTTTTTTTCTTACAAGTTTTGTTTTTGATGGCATCATGACTTGTCAGGACACACTATAAGCCTTTTTTTTAAACTGTTAAGATGCCTTGGTTTAACAAATTGTATTAAATATTGTATTGTAGGGCGTATCTATTACTATGGGCTAGTTGATTATACCTCTTTCGAAATTTAAAAGACGAATCGCCTGTAAAGGTCGCGAGTAAGCGAGAACACTTGAGTTTCTCAACAAGTTTCTCGTGAATAAAAGGGATTCAAAATTAAACTAGCGAGCTAATTGCGTGTTTGCCGTTAAAGAGAATGCATACTTATCGCAGTTAAAGTGACCTAACTCAAAAAGCTGATTATTGGGCAATCGCAAAAAACGTTTTGTCATTTACCACTTATTCCGCATATAATTCGATTAAATACGGCATTCTAGTAACAAATTATGGAGTTTAATAATATGGATGGAGATATTGAAATAATTCTGTGATTGGCTGTCAGAGGACGTTTATTGCGAACTTGGGTTACACAAAGTCTTAAAGCTAAGATGTACATCCAAATTCCGCTTATAAGCATGCAATATAGTTTTGGGTTGACAAAATTCGTTAATTAGAGGTATGAATAGTTTTTCTTGATAGTTGAAAATTCGTTATAAAGAGGCAGTACATTATTTTATTGTAATATGTAAAGGATAAAAATGATTACTGTGGATTATCCTTGGGAGATAGACATATGCCATCGCTAACTTTATTATAGATCTTTTTAAGATGTACCATTCCGTTATACATTATTATGTTCTATCTAGTAAGGTCTAGCCAGCGCACGCGACCTAAGCGCACCAAAATACATTTTTTGCGACATCTCGCTACAAATCATTGAAATTCTCGGCTTTTATCTTCTACAGCATAAAAGAAGGTCGTGGTCTAATCAGTGGTCGGCATTTGAGTCGATCGCTAGGTTAAATTGCTCTTGTTGCGACCGGATGGGTGACCCATTCTAGCTCTGGTTTATATTTGATATCCGACCTCCTTCGTGTTTGGAAAGAAACGTTGGACCCGATTAATGACACTTTATGATATTAGTCGTCAGGTTGTAGAAGTCATGGGGGTCTGAGTATGACGTCAGATAGCAATGGGTTACCTTAACTCGCCCCATAGCCACATCCTCTACAATCTAATCGGACCTTGGTTTTTACGCTAGGAAGAAGAAGATCTTCTATAACATAAATGTATCGTAGATATAAACCTCCTCCTTGAATCACTCTGTCTATTGGTGAAAACCGCAGTCAAATCCGTTGCGTAGTTTGAAAGATCTATAGCGCGTATATCGCTATCGTAAATAGCGTACATCGTAAGTTAGTCAACATTACACCAGAAATCAATATTATACTCCAAGTATAAAAAAAACATTCATGGACTTAAAATAAAACGTTGCCAGTCCAAAAAATAACTGAAGTGTCCGTTACATTGGTAACATTGAACTGAAATTATTCTACTAAATACTTAATAACAAAAACGAATTAATTTTTGTCTGTCTTTTTTTATACTACAAGGGGCAAACAAGATGAACCACCTGTTCATCACCTAAGTGAGTACCGACGTCCATGTACATCTGCCCTACCAGAAGGCTCGCAGATGCCTTGCCGGCCTAAATAAAAAGGATTTAGGCTCCGGGAACTCACAGATCGAACGAAACGGGACAAAAATACAACCACTTGAAGGTTTAAGAGACCAATACTTGCTTTCAGTCATCTAATGATGAAACATGGGGTTTGGGCCACCGGGAACTCTCACACCGAACGCAACGTGACAGCAGCCGCCACTTCACGCCAGTACTTTGTTTATTCATATTACGAGTAAGTTAACATATTTAAATCATTATCTCAAGATTTTTTTATATATTATAAATAGAATACAATAGAAATTATACTTACTTAAAAAGTTGAAGATGATATCTTCCTTTTCAACTAAGAAGCTTGTGGAACAAGTGGATACGTATAGATTTCAGTTCGGTCTCTCGACCAGCTCGGGCTTAAACTTTTTAATACATAATCATAATAAGCTAAATTATAAGTTTATAAATTGATTATTCTTTTTTATAAGACTGAAGTTAAAAAAAAAGGTTACACGCGTGTTATATGATGTTTGTGCGGTAGAAAAGGGGCGGGAGATGAAAAATGGCGGCCGCCGTGCTTTACCAGAGGGTACTAATCGTGTGTTACATTTATCTTGTGAACAAATGTTCAGACGTCAAACGATGTTCGACGCCGCGAGGCCGTCGCTCGGCGTCGAGGCCTCGAAGATCGCTTTCGAGGGTGCGCCGATCACCGTCGGCGGCCCGGCGCTCGACGTCGCGCGTTCGTCGGTCTCCGTCGCGCATCCGTCGCTCGTTTTCTCGGGGTCGTCGCTCAAATTCGAGAGTTCGACGATCGCCTTCGCCCTTACGGCGCTCGCCATCGCGCGGCCGCAGATCCCCGTTCGTGCGTCGATCGATTTCGAGACGTGGCAGTCCACCGCGCGGGCGATCACCCACCCCGTCCCGGCTCCGGCGTTCCCCCGTTCGGCCGCGTCGATCCGCCTCGTCCGTCCGTCGCAGGTCCGGCACGCCGCACGGATCTCCGCGTCGTCGCAGCCCGCCGCGTAGGAAGCGCCGCCGCTCCGGATCGAGGGCCGCGCGCCGCCGGTCGCCGGCCGCGAGCCCACCGCGTCGTCCGCCCAAAAAGAAGAAGCGCGCCCGATCGACGAGGCGCGCCCTCCCGTCGCCGGTACGGCCTGTCGCACCGGAGCCGCCGTCGCCGGCGTCCCGACCTCCCTCGCCCCGCACGCCACCTCCGGAGCCCGAGCCCGAGCCGGAGAGGCGCGAGTAATTGCACTTGACCCAATTCATAGATCATATCCGTGGTAATCATATAAACAGAAAAATGTGAGAATGGATATAAATTCCACCGTCAAAAACTATTAGTAAAAAAATTATTCCGATGTTAAAAACAGGGCCTCCTCTCTACTTCCTAGCGTTATCCCGGTTTAATACCAGTGTCCGCTTAGATTGTAGAGGGTGTGGCTGTGGGGCGAGTTAGGATGACCGATTGCCATCTGACGTCATCCTCGGAACTCCCACGATCTCTACAACTACCCAATGATATTAATCGGGTCCTACTGTTATAATTGTCATCGGAAAATGGAGGAGGTCAGATATCAAATACAAACCAGTGCTAGAATAGATCACCCATCTAACAACTGGTCGTAGCAAGAGCTACTTAACCTAAGAGTTCCTTAATTAGAGGTAGCGTCATGCTTGCAGTCCTTTTGGTCTAGAATCGTATTGGGCCGGCGCGTCCAGGCACCAGTACCTCTTTCTTATATAAGATAGTGGTGGCAATGCTGTCACGTCAAGTAATGGTATTGTTGTCGAGTTTCGTTCGGTTTGTGAGACTTCCCGGTAGCCTAACTCATCATTAAAGGCCGGCAACGAATCTGCTAGCCTCCTGGTCATGCAGATGTACATGGGCGTCGGTGGTCACTTAGGTGCTTCTGCATCTGCTCTTTTACCCTTGTAATATAAGAAAAAACCTAAAGATCGACTCAAATGCCGACCATTAGGCCACGACCTCTACATATGTGCTTAGTTACTTTCATGTATTTTTTTTTTCTAGGAGGCCCCGTCGGACGAAGACTCGGCGGTCTCCTCTGCGCCCGCCTCACTTTCGCCACAGCCGCTCAACGAAATGTGGGTGAGTGTCCCCGAAGTAGCAATTAAATAACTTTACGGGTATTCTAAAGAACTTGGTTTTGGGTACCTTGTTCAAGGTAGGTATTATACAGTCTGAAAAAGTTGTGCCATTCGCTTTATGTACCACAGCGCGGCAATGCTTGTGACAGCGTTATATAAAATGGCTAATACTAAATCGAGAGAAGTAAGTATAAGGGAAGATGGGCATGAACTCGAAACAGTTGAGATACGTAGTAGTCATTTCTACGAATAAAAAAAATTTGAAAAGTGAATGATACCTCCAATACTTTTGGTTCTATCACGGTTTTGAATAAAATGGCCAAAAGCGTGTCAAGGCACGCTTATATAGAAGGGTTCCGTATCTGATACGCTATAAACGTATTTGTTAA
>JANCMC010003184.1:0-66392 GCA_024363005.1 Charaxes varanes
AACGTGTTTAGGAGTAAATTGCTCTAATTAATGTGAAATAAAATCTATACCTGATTGAGTTTGTCATGGACTTGTCACAGATCAGGGCGCGAGGAACCCTCATAAACTTAGCTCTAAGTCGAATATATTAACCCAGAATATCACACTATTACAAAAAAATAAAAAAATAAAAAATTGCTTTCACTAACTGCCGTGTAAAAACCTAAATGAATAAATGATATTTGATTTAAACAGAATAAAGTAGTCTGTGTTTAAAAGTTCTTATAAAATTAAACAATAAGCATAAAGATAGTTTTTTTTTTTTTTACAATGCTTGTCCTAAATGAATCGATATATAAAATGTATTCCAAAATAATCTTTAAAGATCACTTTGCGTATAGAGTTAAGTGAAAATAATTCCATTCTTCATTAAAATTGGTGCACTAACATTTTTACATAGGTATATATTATATAAGGGAAACAAAATCTCAGCCTATCACATTCTCTGAAAAGCTTTAACCATTCAGAGTAAATAGAATATTGGAAAAACAAAAATCTAATAAGATCCCAATAGCACACTAAACAACAAAATAAGATGAATAAACTACAATAAAATGTAGTTTTTTTTTTTTTACCTATAACATTAATATCCTTTGTTTAAATGTTATTTTATGTAAAAATATAGAAATCTATTTGGTTCCTCTAATCTGTAAATATTGCACGTTTTAGGTCTAAAGGGAGTTAATGACACAGGTAGCTTCAGTTCAACATCCTCTATCAGCCATTATTCCAATATCTCTATCCAACACTGAGATACATCTAATTTTATTATTTTAACTAAAATAAGTTTTTAGTTAAAAAGTCAAACAAAAAATAAAATATTAAAATAACATTTCCCATTTATGTAATAAGCAGAATAAGTTGTATATGACAAAATAGTTTTTGCAAATTTCTCAAAAATCAGCTTTTTTGAGTAAGGTCAGTTTAATATTAAGCATGCATTACATAAACGCTAAAGGCCACTTAAAACAAAATCTCAAAAACTGCAGGATGTACAGGGATGAAATTTAACAGGGAACTAGTTTAATTCGTAGACGTCTGCTAAGAACGGATTTTTTGATGGGACCAGAAAACAAAGGAGTTCTAAGGGCTCCCGTAAGTTTATGTGGATGAAGTCACAAGAATCAGCTTATTTAATATGATGATAATGTTAATTTTATTTGAAACAACATCGTTAACGAACGTTGATGGATTAACCATCATCGCCTTCGTTAACTCATGACGGTTATTTTCTTTTAATTTCAAGTACGAGTATATAGATGTCAAATGACGCTCGGCTATCGATACCGGAACACCTTGTTTGGGGGCAGATGTATAAAAAGTTAGGGATATTTTCTTCCACTTAAATTCTTATCGGTATTTTCTCCCAATTTATTTCCAATATCCGTTGTTTATGTTTGTAACAAAGAAAGTTTGTCATCAAAGCGACGATAATGTTAATATTATTTGACACTTCGGCGTTAACGAACGATGATGGATTAATGCCTTCGCCAACTTATGACGTGGAATAAGTAATTTTTAATAAAATCTGGTCACGTTCTGTAATAAAGTACAACGAAGACTTTGCTTAGGGCGTGTTGCATTTGCTCAATACTAGCTATAGCCCGTGATTTCTTTTTTTAATTAATAGGAAAAATTCGATTAATTTGGTTGACGTAACGGATAAAGGCCTGTGTATTCAACTGATTTAGTTCTAACTAGCTGTTTCCTGCGACTTCATCGACAAATGCTTTCTAAGCGGATGTTATCTAACTATAAACTACTTCGTTGTCAAATTTCATCATTGTATGTCCCGGAATTTTCGAGATTTTGTCTTAGGTGACCTTTCGCTTTTACATATATTAATATCCGTTACTATGTTTACAAAAAATGATGAATTTTGTCTCTCAGTGGACTCAAACTTACATTTTGCAAGAATCGGCACAGAAGCTCTTTCATTCAGATTCAGCCATATTTTCTTTAATGTTAACGAAAATATAGCTGCTTTAATAATTATTTAATACGTATAAGTGTGAATTTAGCTGTCTATATTATTATCTACCTAAAGTCACGAATATTTAGTACTAAGCTCACCTTTATTAATATTCCTACATACCCACTCGTACGTTGTTTATACTATGCTATACTTGTATGTTGTTCTTGCGAGAACTCAATTGAGACGTCGTTAACACTTTGATATAAATGAACATAAGTTTATTGCATCTTGTGATTAATCTCTCCTTTCATCCATTATGTTAGTTAGTATTAATACCACATTGCCGTTAACTAATAAGCTATTAGTACCCACCTTAGTCTACTTTGTGCTTAATTTATAAGCAATTCTAAAAACAAACTTATCTGTGTCGTCGCTCAGATATCTCCCGACAATGTGTTTTCTAAACACTGGCTGATGATGCACCAGATTCGAAATGTTAAATGATGTTTTAAAACTAGTAAGAAACGTGTTAATTTAAATTTTTATATGAATTTTAATTTTGCTTTTTATTATTGTTTGACTTTTTATTATTTATATGAATTTTGAATTTTGTCTTATATGGGTACTCGCCTGAAATAAAATGATTTTATTTATTTATTTTTTTATTTATAAGTAAGGCGATTAAAATGTACTACGTGGCCTTTGTATTAGTGGCATTAAATAAGATATAATTCGGCGTAATTAAAACCCGTTTTATATCCTCATAATCACTATACATATACGATACACGATTAACATGATAAGAGGTTAAGCCGTTATCAAACAAAGTTGTTTGAATTCGGCTGGGCATTATGAAACATAAATATTATTTGGGTTAAATATCGTCTTACACGAATATTAAATCTATACTAATATATAGAGCTGAAGAGTTTTTTGTTTGTTTGTTTTAACGCGCTAATCTCAGGAACTACTGATCCGATTTGAAAAATTTCTTCAGTATTAGATACGTCATTTATCGAGGAAAGCTATTGGCTAACTAACACTGATAGAATTTTTCAAATTGAACTATTAGTTCCTGAGATTAGGACGTTCAATCAAACAAACACCAGCAGAATTAGCGGAACATGAAAGAAAGGGAGACAATGAAATAGTTCTATTTTTAAATAATAATAATTAAACAGGAAACACCAATTAAATTAACACGTTTTGACATTAACTTGCTTCACCATACCCATGTGCCATGTAAATTTTTAAGGAAAAAAAATCTGAATTAACAAAATGATTTTTTTTTAATTTCGTAATAAAAAGGTGTTAAATTAAATTAATGTCAAATCATGTCAATGTTATTGCTGTTTCATGTTTAATATCTTGTTTAAAATAAATCTATTTTATATTTATGTATAGCACACACACACGCATATGTGGTGTGTATGTGTGCGTGCGTGTGTGTGGTGTGTGTGTGTGTGTGTGTGTGTGTGTGTGTGTGGGTGTGTGTGTGTGTGTGTGTGTGGGTGTGTGTGTGGGTGTGTGGGGGTGTGGGTGTGGGTGTGTGGGTGTGTGTGGGGGTGGGGGTGTGTGGTCCCACTGTTTTACGTGCCTTCCGAAACACGGAGGAGGTCGGATATCAAATATGAACCAGTGCTAGAATGGGTCATCCATCTATTACCCTGTCGCAGCCAAAGTAACTTAACTTAGCGATCGACTCAAATACCGACCACTGATTAGGCCACGACCTCCTCATTTTATAAAAAATATATAAATATATATTAAAAACTATAACTCCGTATTACTACACTAATTGAACAAATATTTCTTTTCTGTAGAGAAATTGGTGCTCTATTATAACCTTAGTAAATTGCTTTAAATATTTATCCTATCCTGCAAAAATACTTAAGAAAGTATATTTTTACAAGTAGACGTGAAATATCGCAGAAAAGCTCTCTACGTAAACACATAAAATTTAATTTATTGCATATTGTAAATAATAATTTATTCAAAAACTTTTATTAAGCGTTTTTATTGAGTTTGACGTGTTTGTTTTTTGGGTCAAATCTTGGAAGTGAAATATGAAACACTTCCTGATGTCCGATTAGGCTCGAATTTTTGAGAATGCAATAATATAGTAACATGAAGATGATCTGACGATGAAGTGCAAAGGTGGCCATAGGAACTCCTTTATAAAACGACGTAAACCCGACGAATTTGGGCTCGTATGACTCTTCTCGACGAGTACTTTACCTTTAGACCGTATCCAGGTATGATACTGGAGCTGGAAGGTGAAAATAACAATTTTGTTATAAAACGACATAACCCTATTGAGTTTGGGCTCATACGATTCTTCTCGATGAATACTTTGTCTTAACATGGTACCCGGTGTCTGATGATGGAGCTGGAAGGTGGGCATAGCAACTTCACGGCAACTTCACGGCCCTTGTGGTTCGTTTGTCTCGTTGTCGGGGCCACTACCGTGATCCGTTTCTCTAATGCAATGCTGGCAATAACAGCGCAATCATCGTTGAAAATGATTTACGTGTAGTTGCGTTGCATTGCTGACTTTCTTTTTTTTTTATTCACTAGCATATAATGCAAATGCATGGAGGAGGTCGTGGCCTAATCAATGGCATTTGAGTCGATCGCTAAGTTAAGTTGCCTTGACTGCGACCGGGTGATACATGGATGACCCATTCTAGCACTGGTTTATATTTGATATCCGTGTTTCGGAAGGCACGTAAAACAGTGGGACCCGATTAATGTCGAGGTCAGATTGCTGTTCAGTTTCACGTGATTTATGTCTTTATTGTAATTGATTTTTATTTGCAAAATATTAAACAATCTGACATATTTTAGTAACTCCACTTAAGTTATATAATATTTAAGCCTTTGTGAACAATCCAGAGCAACTATTTTTGTTGGATTAATTTTTGTGAAATCTACCTTTTTATTGTGAAATGGTGATAACAAAACATAAGGGAGGGGGGGGGGAGTGTTTTAAAATTTTACAACCTGTGACATCGAAAGGGGGAGGACTTCACAAATCGTTTTACTTTCACAAGTGTCTATAAGCAAACCTAAGTAAATAAATGAATTCTGATTTGATTTAGTACTAGTTGTGCCTGCGACTTCATCCGCATTAGATAAATTAATGGATTCAATTTTAACGTGATGATATATGTATAGCTTTCTACGATAAATGGGCTATCTAACACTTAAAGATTTTGCCAAATCAGACCAGTCGTTTCTGAGATTAGCGCGTTCAAGCAAACAAACAAACAATTCAGCTTTATACATTAGTATAGATTTTATTTTTAATTTCATTTTGGTAAAATTGGTTCCCAAGAAAGTATAAAATATATTATAAACTAAAAATTATATAAAAGAATTATATGTTACATCCATCAATCAGGCTTTAGATAAAACGCCTTATCAACACACACCAAAAATACATTTTTATCTATAAAGATAAATTGATTTATAAAAATCAACAATAAAAACTCGTGGCAGTCGACTGAGAGATAGCAAGTTGCTTAAAATTGAATTTTATTCAAATAACGAAAGTGACACGTGTATAGAATTAAAAAATATACAAAAATACTAGCTGCGCCCCGCGACTCCGTTCGCGTGGGTCACCCTTACCACTTAGGCGGATGAAAAATAGATGTTGACCGATTCTCAACCCTAGCGAATATGCACGCAAAATTTCATGAAAATCAGTCGAGCCGTTTCGGAGGAGTTTGGCAACGCACCCCGTGACACGAATATTTTATATATTACATATATTTTTTATTCTTTTTACTGTTTATTCTTTTTTACTTGTTTTGATTACGACGAAGCTAAAGGAGGGTTATGATTTTTACTTTTTTTTTTTTTTTTGAGGCGGACCACGAGGCCCTATCGTTACTGCGACCAGTAAGATCTATTGTAACTGCCTCATATTATAAACCACAGAGGTTTGTCCAATATGCAAAAGTTAGTTCGACAAAAAATTACAATATTATATTATCTATCTCTACTTATCTATATTTACAGAGGCCACCGAAATTTATGTACTATGACATGTAATGTGCGTAAATAGCTTTTTTATGTGTAATGATTTAACAGCAGCCCTTCTCTCTTTTGTAGATTAGATGATAAAACATGGTTATCATAATATAGTAAATTGACTAACCACCAGATAAAAAGATCAATAAAAACCATTTAGGTAAAATAGACCTAGAATAAGAACTGGCTTCGCAAACCCCTACCTAAAAATATACTCTGACGTTTAGTGACATTAAACCAAAAAGTGACTGTTAAAAGAGTAAAAGCAAAAAGAAAATACCTTTCTCCTTTCTTTGATAGACGGCTTGCTTTTGTGGATATGCACATTGATTTCGCCAATGTCACGTGCAATGGAGAAGACACAGAGGAGACTGGGCAGTTCAGAATTTTATTAAAGAAGACTTGTAGTTTGTTTATAGTAAAGATTTATTGGTGGTTCTGTAGTCAGAGGATCATTTTAAGCGATGAGTGCATTGTGCGAGATTCTGCCTAGGTGCAAAAGAGGTGCATTTTAAAGAAATAAATAAAGTATTTGTTTTTTTTTTGCATAAAAAAAAGTAGTTAACAATTCATAAAGTATTTTAACAGATCTTGTCCTTGTACCGCTTTTCTATAATGGAATTTTCCTTCCCGTTATGGTGCGTCTTATTGGGAACTTCGGAAATATTGGCTGCCTAAGATTTGAATAAATAATAAAATAGGGCAAACTTGCTTAGGTACGAAAAGACTGCGAAATTACTACGAAATTTGGCACCAAATAAACCCTTGCTGGAGTTGCCCCCGCTTGTAATCCGGATAAAAATAACTCTCTCTAATTGCCTCTCCAGCAGTAGGGTAAAAAACGATGACGTTTCTTATTCTCAAAGAAAAGACAACATTATTTACCATTTCTTATAATCATATAAGTATCGGTTTCAAAAACCGAAAGCTCGCTAAACCTGGTAAATGAATGCGACACTAGAAATGAAAATTATTTAGAGTATCAATATTTTTTTTTTTTTTAAAGAATATTAGGAATACTTTTTAGGTATGTCTAATATTCCCTTTTCCCCTCCTACTAAGTTTAAATTCTCGCCCAGTTTGACGTGCTTTGTGGACGTTTTTATTTGCACGCGTAAAATGTATAGGTCAATTAAAATCAAACTCTTTGAATTGGTTTGGCTTTTTTTGTAACTGTTTAAATAAAGCAAAACTGCGGGTAGAATGAAGAGAGAAAGAGAGAGAGAGAGAACTCTCTTCTTTCTTTTAATCGGCTTATAAATAAACAATAATTGCCTAACAATGGGACATATAGATGTAGTGTGTGTCTTTATAATATAAAATTCTGTAAATACAACCAAATATAATACAATCTCATTTCCTTGATCAAAAGCGTACAGATGAAAATGGAACAGCAGAAGTGAAGCAAATAAAACGTTTTGGACACTTTTCCAAGCGCCTAGATTCCAACTCGCTATAAAAATATCAGCTTTTCCGTTCTTTGGGACGCTTTTAGTCTTTTATTAAAAAGACCAAAATAAGTGCTATAGTGGACAGTTTTATCTTTGCCGGGCCGTATCTCTTTTGGATATTTTTCTTTACTCTATGGAACTTTAATGTTTTAATATCTCTAGCAGCGTTTGAAGCAAATTTATGTACGAATACGTGAAGGGAAAACTTTAGGAACCGTTTTAAAAAAAAATTGCGAGGGTAAAATTTTTTTTTTAGATCAAGATTAATATCATGTTTATAGAAACACCTTCACAAATAATGCATTATTTTAGAAGGAATCATAAGGTCCTTTTGATTGATTCAAACACGCTATATGTACTTTTAACTTTTTGTTCAAGGTGTATAAATACGAGGCTGACATATGCATAGATGTATAAAAGCCTCTAAACAAATAAAGAAAAATAAAACGAATAAAAAGACTGGTGTTTATATGGCCTCAGATAGACATTAAAAAAGACTAAAATAACACCAGTAAAAGTGCTGTACGACAACTAGAAATCTTGATAGCTCTCGAGAAATAAGGATAATAAAATGTACTGGACAGTGCTGCTGGAGTTTGTACTTCATCCCACTACAAAAATATTAGTTCGCATTCCGCAGAGCAAACGTTGGGACGGATATTGAAAAGATAAAAATATATTGTGTGAGTGATAGTAATATGTTGCTGGGATCTTTATTGGTCTCAAGGACCCGAGTGAATTAGCACACACAACATCCATATCATTACTGCCATAACAACCGCCAATAGAAATTCATTATCTTATACAAACAACAATTATACAGGAGCAATTATTCGCGTATTTGATGTTTCATTACTTTCTGTAAGTCCGTTTACCACTTGGCAAAGGCCTCCTCCAAATGTTTGCTTTTACTCGCCATAAATTTTTATAAGCGAATTAAGAATGTGAAAATCGATTCATATAAAGCAAACTTCAAGTAACAATGGGAACAGTCTATCTCTCTCATCGCACAAGCCATATACTTTTAAAAATCCTACCTATAATATATAGTTTGAAATATGTTTATTTAGCAAATATATTTAAGTTTTTTAATGCCGATCGGAAAGATGTAGATTCGAGTAGCCCAGTATGAGATATAATTGTCCAAGAGGGGGAAGGCCTTTGCCAAGCAGTGGAGCAATATAGATTAATAAAAAAAAAGCCGATCTGTATATCGTGTGCGGCCCACTTAATGCCGAATGGAAGAGACGCGTGGCACGCCGGATATTGGTACCATAGAGTGCTCTATTATAAATTCATCATATGAAAACGCATTAAATGTTTTATAAACACTGATTGCCATCATTGAGTGCAGCCATCAGTGAAACTGTTCTCATTAAATATCCATTTTTATTTTATATCTCGCCGTGCCCGCGACTTTGCCAGCTCCAAATTAGGTAAAAAAAGATATTTTAGCGTGATGATACATAGCCTATAGCCTTCTTTGATAATGGACTGACATTAAAATGATTTTCCAAATCGGACCAGTAGTTCCTGAGATTAGCGCGTTCAAGCAAGCAAATAAACACAAACTGTTCAGCTTTATGTATTAAGTATAGATACAGCTGTTACTCTCCGAGTCCCAACTTTTCATCCCTTTGATGTGACGCAGGGTAGATACAAACATCACACCTTCAGAATTGATGTGACGCAATCCAAAATTCCTGTTAAACGAATATAAAAAATTGAATTCTTCTTCTTTGTAGCGTTATTCCAGTCTATTTCACTAGTGTCCGCGACGACTGCAGAGGATATCCTGTGGGGCGAGTTAAGATGACCGATTGCCGTTTGAAATCATCTACGGAACCCCCACAATCTCTACAACCTCACGACTCATATCAGTTGGTGACTTTAATAGGGCTACTTTATTTTTAGCAAAATAATTAGTCTTGACGCGAATGACGTCGCAGGTAATAGCCCAATGTGAAATAACACTTATAGTGTAATAACAAAATTTTGGAACATTATTAAGGTTTCTCGTTGTTTTCTTTTTATATAAATATTAACTGAGTCCGCGATTTCGTCTGCGTGAAATTAAGTAATAAAATAGATTCAATTTTAGCGTAATGACGAATAGCCTATATAGCCTTCCTCGATACATGACTCTTTAAATCGAACTGGTAGTTCCTGAGATTATTGCGTTCAAGTAAACAAACAAACAAACAAAGAAACTCTTCAGCGTTGTACATTAGTGTAGTTTATTTCTTTTAGTATACTATTAATTTCGTTAGATGCTTTACGAACACTCTGTAAAATTCATGAAAAATAAATAATTATTAATTCTTGAATAGGAATGTGGATATTCTTTGAAACCTTAAGAATATTACTAGACTATAGTAGCACCCACTAGTACATTTGCGTTTTAGTTAGGGCAGAAAATCGTACATGATCGTATACAGAAAAAGTACTTCGAATACTCTTTAACATTTTATAGTGCATAGCTATTAAAATTAATATAAATTTGGTGGGTGTGAATCTACCTACAGTAAAGAGAGTATCAAACGCAACAATGGACTGTCTAGACAAGAACTGTCAAAAAACGATTAAATTACTATCATCAATTGGCTTTTTTTTTCTATACTTGAGCAATTTTAGGCAAATAAATACTGCAAAACGGTGTAGCATTATATAAAGATTTATTTATTGACTGGCCCGTTGGCGCAGTGGGCAGTGACCCTGCTTTCCGCTCCGTTGGTCGTGGGTTCGATTCCCACCTCGAGTTTGGATGTATTATCTATATGTATGTATTTATATATTTCTAAAAAAAATATTTGTGTATAACAGGCGTCTGTTACCTTTAACACAGGCATTAAGTTGTCTACCTTAGGAATAGACGTCCGTGTGTCGTAGTCCTGTATATATTTATATTTATAAGTGGGTCGCTACTCTTAGTTTCTTTCCTAAAATCTATACAATAATATCTGAAAATCTTTGCCTGTATGTTTGTGCCTTTACGGTTCTCAAACGCTCATAATAATATTGTTAAAAGCCATAAAATTACGGTTCCGTTTGATTTCGAATAAAAATTGAAATTATTCGAATTTGAACGAAGTCAGCGCAAACAAAGTCGCGGATAAAAGGAAGTCTAGTAATCCAAAAATATATACATTATAGACCGCAGCGCGCGAAAATTTTTGACAGATAAGTTGACCGTGGGAGTATTATAGTGTTGTGCTAAATTTATTCATCTCGTTTTATAGCTCCTTATGAAACTAGATCAGTCTTTTAGTTCGCCAGCTCCTGATTAGTTCCTAACAAAGGCAGATCGTTCACTCATTTTCTGTGTACTACTACTATTTATTATTATAATATAAAACAAGGAGCAAACGTGCAAGCGGTTCATCTGAGTGACTGTCGATGCCCACAGACAACACCAGAAGGCTCACAGGTGCGTTGCCAGCCTTTCAGAGCTGAGTATGCTCTTTTCTTGAAGGTCCCTAAGTCATATCGTTTCGAGAACACTGAAATTGGTAACTGATTTCACAGAGAAATGGTGTGTAAAAATAAAATATCAATTTAAAGTTTACTTTTCATTTTAAATGTACTGTTCTCGTAGCATTTAGCTAGATGGATTAATCGCCCCCGAAACCTCCTGCATAGTAAATTTCATGAAAATCGTTTTAGAAGTTTGCAAGATTCAGATTATATATATACATACATACATACAAGAATTGCTCGTCTAATTTAGCTACATAATAAGTTTATTTTATCTTCTAAGAACTAAGCAGTGTAAGTTTTGGATATATTTCGGGTATTTTCTTTTTAGGAACGCTTTTGTGATCTTGTTCGTTCAAGAACTGCACAACACTAGAGTGTAGTTTGCATTTTAAAAATATATTTTTGTTCAATATTTTTATATTGGCACGACAAAAGCCCGACATGAAGTTTGTTTTGTTATTTAATTTTGTTAGTAGCAAAGTAAATCTTTGTTATTTATTTTTTATTGTAAATTATTACTAATTTTATTGATTTTTTGTTAATATACATGCATAATTGTATGTTACGCAAGATAAATAGGAAGGGAAATCAAATATCATTACGCGTATGTTGTATGAGTGAATCAAAGTCGTGAGTCGGAGATTCTTAAATCGTTTTTTTTTATTAGTGAGCAGAAAATGTTTTGCTACGTAAGTTTTTATACAGTTATTAATGTTCGATATTTTTTTTCTTATAATTCTGCGTATTTATAAGAAACAAATAAATTTTTAATATAGTGCATAATAATTATCCAAATATCATGATATAATTGGAGAGAACATTTCTCTGTTTGTCTTCAGACATACCTGGTGGGTTGGCAACCTGCGGCTCTGGAGCTACATGCGACTCTTTGGATGTGAATCTGTGGCTCTTTAGTTCCATATGAAAATATGTGATTCTCTAATAATAGCATATTATCTAATTTGTTTTGAAAAAAACACTACTTAAATATGGATAAGTAATATTTTTTTAATGAATAAATATATATATTTTTTATATTTTTTTTTCATCTATGCGGTTATTATTTATTGTTGACATAAAAACTCTATGTGGCTGTATAAATTTGAAATGAAATTTCATTGAACTTATCGTTCAAATGGAGCTATGTCTGGCTCTGGCAATATACTAGACAACACAACAGATTAGAGAACCAACACAGATGAGGGAATGTGTTCGGAGTATTGCATACAGTCCTTAACATTTCACACATAACCTAGAATTATTGATTAATTCTAGATTACAATCCACAATAGTTGACACTACAATATTACTAATGTATTAATGGGTGGAAAATTAATTCTAAAAAGGCAGTAAATGCAAACAATTACTATAAAAATCCCACAAAAACTCCGTAGAGAGGATTTTTTTAAACCGTACATCTAATCGGCAAAGAATCGGAGTTCTAAATCCAATAGAATGCGAATGGTAGAAAAATAAACGAGCGGTAGCGAACAGTTATGTTATGACATCTGTCCGTCCGGATACTTTGACAATAGAAAATAATATTGACAACGCAAATGTAACTGTTTGTTTTTCTATGTCAAAAAGTTAAGCTGATTGAAAACGCGCGCAGAAATTCAATGGCTGAATATTTGTTAATTTTTTTTTTTTTTTTTTATAAAATATACGAACCCGGTTCTCTATGTACCGCGGAAAATTTGTTTGTCGCGCCAGATTAAATTTGTGGAAGTGTAAACTCATATTTTATCCAAACAATTTTTTTATAGTGTAAACTTTATACGAAATGTAATAGGATAAAATACATACGCGCGTCGTAGTATTATTTTGTACAATTTAAAACTGTGGGATTACGGATTTTTGGTCCACAGAATAAAAATCCTATTTGTGTAGTGTCCCTGCTAGTAAAGAGTAGAGTTGCGAGATACCTTTTGGAAATATAGGGTTGGAAGTATACTTACTTACTGCGATGGCGCATAGACCCAAGCTGGATCTTGGCCTCGGAGACCAAGTGACGCCACTTCTTGCGGTAACGGTATCTTTTCTCAAAAGAAAAACTTCCAGCATAACATTTCGCCGGCTCGCTGACATGAAATTTGCATTAACGCGAGAAAAGCCAATATGGAATTAATTGCCAACATGGGTGTTTCTGAACCGTTGCGATTTAGAAACCTACGAGAACACTCTCAATGGCCTGCAACGCATCTACAATCCTTCAGCTGCTCCAATAGCCCATGTGCGTTGGTAGTTACTCTATTCAATCACCTGTTACATATTATAAAATAAAGTCGCGTCCCGTTCTTGTATGCGTAGATCTTTTAAACTACGCAACGGATTTTAATGCGGTTTTCATCAATAAACAGAGTGATTAATAGGATGGTTTACAGTAATGTAGAATACATTCATATTTTATTTGCACCCGAGCAAATCTGGGGCGCGTTCCTAGTGGTATATAAAAAATCTGAACCACCAATATACACCACCATGCGTGTACATCAAGATCCTTCCTATCTCGCGCATGCAAACTGTGGAACAATCTTCCATCTGAGGTTTTCCCAGAGGATTTGAATGTTTTTAAAAGACGAGTGTACGGGTTCCTTAAAGGCAGGTAACGCATCAGCACTTCTTATGTTGCAGATGTCTACAGTGACCACTTATCATCAGTTGGACCTTCTACCCGTTTTCCCTCTTCTACTATAAAAAAAAAACTTCACCACCAGCACCAGTACAAGAAAATGAGTAGTATATGTATATGCTGTGGTAAAATCCATTTAAATATTAAGTATCTTAGTCTGGAGCGCGTCAGCTAGTCGGGAATAATCTGGAATCTATCAATAACGCGGCTTAGGCCAGCGTTCGACCCCCATAAAATTTGACAAGCGAGACATTTATTGGGGACGACGAGAGACTACTAATCGATGTTTTATTACGAAGTTGTTTTTCTTCATTATCGTTATATTCATTATATACAACTGCGACGACCTTATCGTTTTTTTTTTTTGGGTCATTAAACTGATTACAAATCGATACATCATTAGTTTAGAAAATTGTTTTTAACATGTCAGTGATTGTAACCTACTTGAAATGACCGCAGCATGCATTAAAGAGACTACTGAAGCTAATACTGATTACAAAACATTTATTATATACTAATAGTGACGTCACGCTAAAGGTCATGCTTGAAAAACAGCGCTGCAGTGCATACTCATATTTTAGAAAAATTGTTTATCTGCCATCCCCTATATAAATTATAAACGCGTTTTATACCCCCCTGCCCCTTAACGTGTCACGTAATTTATGGATGACCCTAAACTTTATCTAAGACATGTTACTTTAATTAAAAGTATAAAGCTGTCTGGCCGCTTCAGATGAATGAACAGCCAGAATACTTTGAAAAATTTCAACATCCGTAGTGTTTATATGAAACTGATGCGTCAACTGATATTTTTTATCTGCATTCCGGCAGGCAAAGATTTGAAATAATATATTTTTAATTAGAGGTATTTATGTATGACTAGAATAATTATATTCGAAATGAGAATATAAGAAATTGAGCCAATGATTGTTAAAAATACTAGCCAGTGTAAATAGTTCTTTATCTTTTTCTGTAGTTTTCTTAACGAGTTGCTTCACAAAAGCTTTGATTAATTCTACCACCCGCGGCTGAATTTATTTCCATTCTTGTCGTCGTTACATTGCGGGGTAGTCGTTGATTTAGAGTCCCACGTTGGGCGCCATTTCTATTTTCTTTATTTTCCTTTTAAATCCGTTAAGTTATTTTAGCGTAGGGTAGGGTATTAAGATACTCATTTGTAAACTGTACTAATATACAGGTAGTAAAAGATATCGTACCGTATACGCATTCCATGAGTAAACCCTCGATAAATGGGCTATCTAACAGTGAAAGAATGTTCAAATCGGACCAGTATTTGCTGAGATTAGTGCATTCAAGCAAAAAAAAAAACTCTTCAGCTTTGTATGTTGAGAATAGATTTCCGTAAGATATTTGATTTTTTTTGGTTCCTTATAGAAGGATAGGCGTAAAGATAAGAATTGTGTATGACGACACCATTTCGGTAATACTAAATGAAACGGTTGAAGGCGTGGGTGCTTGAAGCAAAGTCGTCATTAATTACAAATTTATTTCAGTCTGTGACGTAAAGGTCTTTCTAATTAAAGGACTGAGTGCCACCGGCTTCTCTTTACCTTGAGGTTTTTTTTTTACACTTCACTTACCTAATAACTTTTAATTAATCACTTTGGCGATGTATTTAAAATAGCACATATTAATTAGCAAGTGATATTTTTTTTACGTGGGGAAACCCGGTACCCGACCCATCCGCCACAAGGGCCGACGATGAGTTATGTCGGGCTCCAACCGACTGTTTGGATAGGTGAGCCCGTTCTTGAGTTATGGAATTACAACGAAAAGTGGCATTGATTTTTATATATATAGATAACAAAAAGGGTTTCTAAGAGTATATATGACTCTAACATTAGTTTCTGACCTCTGTTTCGGGATAGTTATGTCAGAGATCTATACTTATATAAAGAGGATAAATTTGATTGTTTGTTTGCATTGAATAGGCTCTAAAGCTACTGGAATGATTTGAAAAAATATTTACCCCTTATCTACTACTCCCGTTTTGAGAATCGGTTTTAAATTCTACACGCTATTTCCCTAACAGGAAATTATATATCATATTGAGAGATTTTACGTATGTTTACAGATACTGAGATGCGTTATACATAGCGAGAGCTGGTTCATATCACTAGCGAATATTTTGCATAAATTATTATTGACGCAATCAATAAATTGACGTTAGGCGATTTTATTATGGTTTACGTTAACCGCAACTTTGGTTAAATTATGTAGTATATACAAATATCGCTATTGAATGCGTTAATTTAGAATTTTAGATATTAATACGTGAAGCAAAAACTTTCGGTGCCATTCTAGGAAAATTGCGCGTACGGAGGATTATGAATTTTGGCAATATTATAGTTTAGTAGTTATAGTAATCAAGTTTACTATAACTACTAAACTATAATTTTAGTTTTTTTCTAATACTACATCGTGTTTTCCTATAATGTGGAATAAACCTACCATGTTATGTGATGGGATTACAGTTATGGCAAAATTGACGTGAAAATCGTTTTAAAAAGTTTTTAAACATTGTTAAAGCATATTTTACTTTCACCGTATTTATTCATCACATTTGGAGCGACGTTCAGTAAATATGGTAACAGCATTTTGACGAATTTCATGTCGAAATTAATGAAGCCGAATGTGTTGAAGTCTATTATAAAATGAAACTGTATGTCCGATATGAAAATATTTGAAACAGGAAATAATACTTGTTTTCTTAATTGCACTATACACCAGCGGTAGGCAACGCGTGTCCCGCGGGTCACATGCGGCCCGCGAACAGTCTCTTTGTGGCCCGCGGCTGTTTTTTTTTATATAGGGGGCAGACGAGCAGGCAGCAGGCACCGAAGTGCCTACCGGCGCCCATGGACATTTGCACGACCAGAAGGCTAGCAGATGCGCTGCCGGCCCTGTTCCTTCCTCTGCAACGCGATGGACCCGGCACCCGCACGGTGAATCCATGGAATGCTAAGAAATTCGTCTCGTCTCGTCTCTTCCAAAGTTGTGGTCTGATTTCGTTCAAAATATGTTTTTAATGAGTTTTTAGCATATTTTATTATCATGGAAAATTTTAAGACTCTACGTCTAATAGTTTTCAAATCTTAGGGGGATCATCATGCGGAGGTAAGGAAGGAAGGGCAAACAAAATGAAGTTATAAGAGTTCTTTGTAGAGATACGGAACCCTGAAAGGTATCCCGAGATTTATTTTTTACATAAAAAAAGAAGAAGAAAAAGGAAAAAACTATGGTTAAGAATAACAAAATGTATAACAACTTATCAACGCATAAATCTAAAAACTTTCATTAAATACTCTATGCAATGTCTATAGTCGTGTCCGTCATTTTGACAATGGAAATGTACTTTACACAATTTTCAGTGACTCTCTCAATAATCCCAGTATGATTGATAAAATTACTTTTCGTTCGACACCCAGCGCTTATGGGGATAAATGACAAATGAATGACTTCGAAAAAACTTCTCATTCCTCAATCATACAAAGTATCTATTACGAATGAACTAAATTGAATTGAAAAACTATATCCTTTGGCTTTGCGAAGACAAACACTTGTATTTGGCCTATTTACAAAACTATGAGCAGTAACTTGATGTCTCTTAAGGCTGGTAATCTCCATATTGGCTGTTTTGATAATGATGATCGAGCGTCATCATAATGGGTTTATGCAAAATATCGTCTTATGTATTTTATCAAAGCCAAAATTTATTTATTCACATTCACTTTTATAAGAAGGAAGGAAGTGGAGATCATGGCCTAATTAGTTGTTGACATTTGAGTCGATCGCTAGGTTAAGTAGCTCGTGCTGCGACCGGGTGTGCGATGGGTGACCCATTCTAAAACTGATTTTTGTTTGATATCCGAGCTCCTCCGTGTTTCGAAAGGCTCGTAAAACAGTGGGACCCGATTAGTGTCACTCAGTGTTATTAGTCGTAAGGTTGTAGAGATCGTAGGGGTTCCGAGGATGACGTCAGATGACAATCGGTCATCTTAACTCGCCCAATAACCACATCTTCTGCAATCTAAGCGGACCCTGGTCTAGTACAAGGGTCCGCTTAGACCAGGATAGCGCTAGAAAGTGTATGTTGCCAAATTGTTGGCGCTACACCAATATAGTCAACAATTTCATATTATGATTGCTTATTATCTATATATATGACTTACATATATCGATACCTCCCACGTAAGTTGTTCTAACTCCAAATTCAGGGGTCAGCTCTACTGCAGGTTCTAGTTCGGGTTTATTATCGGGTTCTGGTTCAGGCTCGGCTTTTGGTTCTGGAGCAGGTTGCGGTTCAGCTTTGGGTTCGGGTGTCGGTTCCGGTTCCGTCTTCGGCTCTGGGGATGGTTCAGGTTCGGCTTTCGGCTCAGACTTTGGTTCCGGTTCTGGTAAGGGTTCAGGCGCTAATGTACTAGCTGTAAATGTTATTGGTAAAAAAATGATAAATTTGTATGTATGTATACTTAGATTACATTTGTTTTCTCCTTTTAATTCTTCCATAAGAAAAATATAAGACTAAATTTATTATATTTTAATTAAATATTAAATTGTTGTTTTTATATTATGTTAGAACTTAAGTTATTCTGTTATTTGTCCTATCATTACCACTCTAATGTAATGGTTTCCTATATTGTAAGTACTCACGAGTATTGATAGGTGGGCCCAGCACTGGGAAGTTCTTGCACTCTTTCTTTAATCCCTTCGGTCGCCAGCCGAGGGCTAGAAGAATTACATTAAATTTTAGATTTTAAGATACCAAATCATACATATCAGTGTCTCCCTGCAAGTCATCAAAGTACGTCACTGTGGTGGTATTATTTTTATTATTTTTTATTTTTATATTACAAGGGGCAAAAGGGGAGATATTTCACCTAAGTGACCACCGACGCCTTGCTTAGAGACAACCAGAAACTCTCACAAACCGAATGAAACGCAACAACAATACCATCGCTTGTCACAGCATCGCAGCACTCACCCGCGTACGACGTCCCGTTGACGATCATGACGAGCTCGAGCTCGGCGTCGTCGCGTATCACGCGCCAGTACAGCGCGAAATCCTGCGACAGCTGCTTCTTAGTGTACTGCGCCAGGTTGATGCTCTTGTCTTTCCACGGCGCTTCTGGAATTGTTGCGATACGTTAGAAGTGGCTTCGGACAGAAGTAGAGTGCGTAGAGTTTAAAAATGGCATTCCTATTGCAAATTTTAACCTGTTTTGTATTATGTCTTAAAATATTTAATTCTTTTGTAAAAATTTGTAACTAAAGCTGGGCGTTTAAATAAATTTCTCCTTGAAGAATATTACTTTAAGAGCTATTATCTAAAATTACTGAGTAGATAATTTTTCTATTAATTAAATAGCCCTTATTCAGATAAGGGCTAATTAATTAATAGAAAAATTATCTAATATAATTAATTAATTATTATTCTTACCTTTACATACAATATATATTTAATGATATCTTAAAAAGAACTACAATTAACCACGTTTTTTAAAGTTCCATGGTACTACAAGGAACCCTTATAATTTCGCTCTGTCCGTCCGTCCATCTGTCTGCTCCTAAGATGGTCCCCCCCTAGCATTTCCAAATTATTAGACGTAGAGACTTGACGATTTCCATGCCGACAGAATAGGCTAAAAACTCAAGAGGAAAATTATTTGGAACGAAATCGTACAACAACTTTTGAAGTTATTTAACAACTACGTTGATTGCGTATCAGATACGGAATCCTTCTAGTGTGTCTTGACACGCTCTTGGCCATTTTATTATTCGTTCGTTGAAAAACTTTTAATAGTTTGTCTCACCCGTAAAATATATAGAGCAAAGGTATACAATATTATTAATTTCTTTATAAATATTATTACATTCTAAAGTGAAAGTAAAGTGAAACGAAACGTTAAATTCGTCGTATTATACAATTTTCAACTACCTTCTATACCTATTTCAAATCCTTCGTCTTCTTGACAAATAGTTCTTTTTCCGACCAGACAAGTCAGCGATAACGGCTTAAGTTGGACGCAAACATCATTCAAAAGCTGTTGTATTACTATGGTTAAATTTTTTATTCACGGCTTAGACAGAATTGATATAATTATTACAATAGAATATTTTATATACGAATTAATGAGGAATACGTTTATACCTTACTAGCTGTACCCCGCGACTTCTTCCGCGTGTGTCACTCTTATCATTAAGGGGTTTAAAATAGGTTTTGGATAAGGATTAATATTATTCTTATAAAAAGACCTTCACAAATAGTGAATTATTTTAGAACAAATAAGCTTATAGCCTTCCTCGGTAAATGAGCTACCTAACACGGGAAGAATTTTTCAAATCAGATCTGTATTTTTTGAGATTAGCGTGTTCAAAAAAACAAACTCTTCAGATTTATATATTAGTATAGATTAATAAAATATTAAAACAAAGCATAGATAAACGTGCACACAAATTCATCAAATCTAGCAAAATTTTGCAGAAATTTAGTGTGAAACATTTATTATCATTGTAACTGTAAAACTATCTCAACTTAGCTGGAATTCTTGGTATTGAGCGTGCCTAAAAAGTACTTAGTATAGTAACAAAAAGTCGCTTATCACGTCAGATTCGATTTATACAAGTAATCGATTATACAGACGTTTAGACGGTCACAAGGATAAAATGGATTTGAACGAACTACCCGGACGTCCGCCTCAAAGTGCCCGAGGGCGGGGACGCATAACAAATGAGATTGCCGACAAAGAGCTAAATTTGTTTAACTAAGGATGCTCTCTTTGATATCTCCTATCATATAAGTGCATGTAGAGAAATACAGAACAGTTTAGTAAGAAAAAGATTCTTCTGTTTCATCAAGTGATTATCTTTTTGGAACGAAGTTCCTATAAGCAACTTGCGATAACGATTATTCGGAAGAAAAAGTCACGTTAAATAAGACATATAGACGTATATCCCCCTCATTCTCCTTTATCTATGTGAATCTTTCTATGAGCAGGTTACTTCGATCATTTATATAGTTCGAAAGAAGCTGGACCGATTTTCATGGGTTTGTCTTCACCCCGAATAGGAGGATAACTATTAAAAGCATTTGAAAATTAAGCAAAAGAAAACACATTCTATTTATCATGCAAAATGTACGGTTATGCTCCTTACGAACGGTGGTCCGAATTTTTTTCTTTATAGGATCTATTAAAGAAGTTAATTATTAATGACATAATATGATTTAAAACAGGCATGTGATTGTACATGCAGCCAATAATAATTGATAATACCCTAGTTGTCTATGGTACAAGTGCTCTGAACGTATACCATACAGTTTAATAATATCTAAGAGCTGCACGATTCCTAATGGACATAACACAGACACGGAATATCAAATTATAAAAAAATAGTTCTAAACTGCTTAATTTGGCCCAAAGAAATATCATTACTAATTAGCCCATACAATTTAATATCATCCTGGCCATCGTCGGCCATGCCGTGGACGTACCAAATGAAGTAGAATTGATTTCAGCGAATAATTACTTAAGCAAACCCCTTATTAATAGGAATTTTTTTTATTTATTCAAAAATAAATTGTATAATAATTTATTTTTTAAAATTTTATAATTTTGATATAAGCTGTATATTATACATTACACAAAATATGTCCAGAAATTGAAACCCAGGCTATTATAATTATTTATATATATAACAATTTAATATCTTTTAATGTAGAAGATTTTATTGTCAAGATGTTTTTCCTTGATATATTACCCATGATTTCTTTATTTATCTCGCATCTCTTCAATGCCCATTGTATAATAAGCTGAGACGTCGGTAGACTAATGCAAATTTTTTAATATACTAGAGTATGGACATTCCAAATAATCTGTTATTACTGATAATCATCTGTGACTACCGGTACTGTTTATTTTTCGACTGTCAAGGTCAGTGTGAGTGGTGTAATTTTACTGAAGTTTAAAAAAAGTATAAACTTGAAAAAGGGTTTAACTAAGAGCTTAAGATTTTAAATTAAAATTAGTCAATAATTGTAATGCTTCTGAGTTATTACAAAATCTATATTACTATTGTTACAAATCTTTTCATAACTTAGAATTAAATGAAAAGGACCTTAATAATTTATTGTGATAAGGACTGTAAAGTTTAGTTAGAATAACAAAACCAAATTTCAATTATGTCTAACGCTATCGTTCAATATATTTTACTACGAAGTGATTTGCTGAAGGAATTAGGCTGGTCTATAGGTGCTTTGGTAGCTCAAGCGTGTCATGCTTCTACTGCAGTAATACACTTGTACAGAGATGATGAAAATACTCAAAAATACTTAAGCGACTTAGACAACATGCATAAAGTAGTTTTAGAAGTAAGTGTTATTGTTATATGAATAATCATAGGTATCATGGCATTAGCAAAATTGAATTATTTCATATTATTTTAATTACAGAGTGTTATAAGATGAATTTACTAAATAGGTTATATTTATTTTACTCTGAATAAGTACACTGGGGTACTGTAAGTGTAAAACTATTTTTTATTGGCAACAATAATGCAAAATTAATACCAAAATGTGATAGTTGTTTGTAAGTATGCAAGCCTATGATTTTTCCCAATATGTGATATTGTTTCTGGTTAAAAAGAAAATTTTTTTCAATTATTATTAATAAGTAATGTAATCAAAATAATAAATGCATTTTCTTTTTGATTCTTATATTTCAGGTACCAAATGAAGAATCATTAAAAAAAATAGCAGAAAAATTAAAAGAAAACTCCGTAGACCATAAGCTTTGGATAGAGCAGCCTGAAAATATTCCAACCTGCTTAGCCTTGAAACCTTATCCTAAAGAAGAAGTGAAGAAATATGTTGGAAAATTCAAACTGTATAAAGCAACTTTACTTAGTTAGTAAAATTTCTGTATCCAGGGGGTGGATCTTTTTTTTATCTGTCTGATAACTAGTTATATCCGATAGGGGAATGCAAACCTGAACTACCCTATTGTCAGTCCCTCTTTAACATCTGTGACAGTGGTATCTGCATCTTATTTCTCCTTTCTATTTACCTTTATGTCCTTTTACTCCATCCCTTCCTTTACTCCTATGTATTTGTCTAATTAGAGGTAGCACCATGCTTGCAGTTCTTTCAGTCTGGAGCCATATTGGGCCCGCACATCTGGGTACCAGTACTTCTTTCTGATGTAAGATCAATGTGGAGTAGCAGCATTGCTGTCACATCAAGCAATGGTATTGTTGTCACATTCAGTTCGGTTTGCGAGACAACTTGGTGCACTGAAGACCTCTTTAAAAGCCAGCAACTCAACTGTGAGCCCTCTGGTGGTGCAGAGATCTGTGGAGGCTGGTAGGCACTTAGGTAATGAACCGCCACCTCGTTACTCTTATAATATAAAAAGAACATATGTAAATATATTTATGCATTTGTAGTAATACTTTATGAAATAAACAAGTTATTATTTGGTAATATGTAATAAATAAATTGTCTTTTAATCATACCCCAAGATCTAATATACAATTTGTTAGCATAATATAATAGTATCCACTAAGCATTCATATATGTTTGCGTTAATAAATCATAAAAAATGATTTTTAAATAACTTGGTTTTGCCCACAGCTGATGAGCTAGAGGGTAGCTGTGTAAATGTGCTAGCGATGCGGCATGGTGAAGCGATTATAAGAGATTAGCCGCATGGCGAAAATAGACTCGTCTAAACCTCGCATTACTTTTCAAAAATAGTAAATTAAAATTTTAATAAAGTTCCATTATCAATGAACATCGCTATTGTAATGACCGAAAATAATTGAAAGCAGTTTTGGTATTATTTGTATTTAGAGAGAGTTAAGCGAACTTGAGTGCTTGCAGCTCTATGGCGCAAAGCGATGCCATAGTTGAATAATATATAAATAAATGCACTGTTGTTATTGGAAAACTATGCATAACTTGCATATTACCTAATGAGTAATATACTAGAAATCTCAAAATCATTAGTATTTTTTTCTATTTCTGTTTATCTTGCGAGTTGCGCTTTACGTATGAATTTTATTACTTTATTTATTAGTCTGGCAGCACTTTTGATGTTGTCATAGGCTAATTAATGAAAATCTTCAATTTTAATATTCCAGTATTGAGTTATTAAAAATCTTCATGTTTAATTAATTAACTTTATTTGAAGTATTAGTGTTCTACTAAAACGTACGTATATACTTGGTACTTACGAAATAACATTATTCTTAACAAATTTGTTAATATGTGGAGCCTACGCCAGTCGATTTGTCATACAAATTCCTTGCAGGAAAAACAAACATTATTTACCGTACCCTTCGACATTATTAGCTTCGTTTTATTGTATATATTCTTTTTTAGTTTCCTTTTTGTATATGCATCTGAATTTTCCCATGAGTTAGTAGATTTGAATGTTTTATTTTTTTCGGGATAGGTTTTGGTCTTAGTCATAATTTAATTTTGATTATGGTATCAAATGAAAATGAATTTTATTTATATGTGTATACTGATGATAAAAAATATTGCAGGTATATCATAATTAGAACATGGCTTCATCAAATACCCTTCAGAAAGCCATTGACCTTGTTACCAAAGCAACTGAAGAAGACAAAAATAAAAATTATGAGGAAGCTCTACGACTTTATGAACACGGAGTGGAATATTTTTTACATGCTGTGAAATATGAGGCACAGGGTGAAAGAGCAAAAGAAAGCATAAGAGCAAAGTGCTTACAATACTTAGATAGGGCTGAGAAGCTCAAAGAGTACCTCAAAAAGGATCGTAAGAAAAAGCCTGTGAAAGATGGTGAGTCAAACTCAAAGAGCGAGGACAAGAAGAGTGACAGTGACAGTGACTCGGATGATCCAGAGAAGAAAAAGTTACAAGGAAAGCTTGAGGGTGCAATTGTTGTTGAAAAACCTCATGTTAAGTGGAGTGACGTTGCTGGGCTCGAAGCAGCCAAGGAAGCTTTAAAGGAGGCTGTTATTTTACCTATAAAATTCCCACATTTATTCACAGGTAAGAGAATTCCTTGGAAGGGAATTTTGTTGTTCGGCCCTCCTGGTACTGGTAAATCTTATTTAGCTAAGGCTGTAGCTACAGAAGCTAATAATTCCACATTCTTCTCAGTATCATCATCTGACCTTGTCTCCAAATGGCTAGGAGAGTCAGAGAAACTTGTCAAGAACTTATTTGAGCTGGCCAGACAGCATAAGCCCAGTATCATATTCATTGATGAAATTGACTCCTTGTGCTCATCTCGTTCTGATAATGAATCAGAGTCTGCTAGAAGGATTAAAACAGAGTTTCTTGTACAAATGCAAGGTGTTGGAAATGATATGGACGGCATTCTTGTTCTTGGAGCCACTAATATTCCATGGGTGTTGGACGCGGCTATAAGGAGACGTTTTGAGAAACGCATTTACATTGCTTTACCTGAAGAGCATGCCCGTTTAGACATGTTTAAACTGCATCTTGGTAATACAAGACATCAATTGTCCGAACAGGATTTGAAAGTTTTAGCAGCAAAAACTGATGGCTATTCTGGAGCTGATATTAGTATCGTAGTCCGTGATGCATTGATGCAGCCCGTCCGAAAAGTGCAGTCTGCAACTCACTTTAAGAAAATAACTGGACCTAGTCCGACTGACCCAGATGTCATTGTTAATGATCTTTTGACCCCTTGTTCACCCGGGGAAGCTGGGGCAATGGAAATGACTTGGATGGATGTGCCAAGTGACAAACTCGGCGAACCTCCAGTAGTAATGTCAGATATGCTTAGATCTCTGGCAACATCAAAACCAACCGTGAACGATGAAGATATGATAAAACTAAAGAAATTCATGGAGGACTTTGGCCAAGAAGGTTAATTTACTACTACTTGTATATTTTATTCATTGTGTAAAGCAGATTAGGGTCATTCATAAATCACGCCACACGAATTTTATGAGTTTTTAACTCCTCCCCCTGTCACTATAAACTGATTGTCACATTTTCGAAATCCCCTCCCTCTTGGTGTGACGTCACATAATCAAGAAAACAGCAGTTTCTTTTAATTATTTCATATAGTATGTTAATCTTAAAAAATTAAATTTTGTCATTTAATGCTGCTTTTGACCTCCCCCACCTGCCTGTCGTCACAGAATGTTACATTTTGGTCACAAATGTGTGATATAGTTTATGGATGACTCCATATAGAAGCACAGTGCCTATATTTTTGTGAGAGCTTACTGTAATGACTATTTTTATTTATAATTTATAGTCATCTTTCTAGGCATTCATGTTTCACAGTTATTTTATCATGAAATAAACACATTGTCATCATTAGAACAATAATTGCTACCCACTAAGTTTCAAGTCTGTTTATTCTAGAAAAATTAAATGTTTGTTAAAACAGGAAAGAGATTTAAAAATTATATTTGAAGTATATAAATGTTATATGATTTTAAACTTACTCTATAACATCAATAATGTAGTATATAAAGTTGTATTTTATATATAGGAGTTATTTTTCTCAATGTCCCATTAATTGCTTGATTTTTGGGATTCTGTTGCTGGTAAGGGACCTTTGTCAATTTCTTTTATATATACTTAATGTTTGTATGATAATTTACTTTAATCCCTCCTATAACATGGTAGGTTTATTTCACATTATAAGAAGATGTGTTATAGGGTTATTCTCGTACAAACCGCTTGTACAACCCCCAATGTGCATAACATAATATTGTATATATTATAATATTATATTATGCACATTCAGGATCATATATTATAGAATAATAATAATACGTTATAAACATATGGAGACGATACACGAAGAAACGACGGAACCCAAAGTGTCAGTGAAGGAAATCCTCGCTAGGTTCGAGAATTTGACCGAAAAGACTGACATTGGACAGGTAATGTTTGGTTTGGTGATAACTAAGCCGGTAATTTTTTCTACATAATAATTTTAGTACCGAATTTTTTTACGGTCGACCACAAAAAGGAGAAACTTTTTAACTATTCTTTTCAAATTATTTCGCTACAAGAATTCTTTAATACGTCTTTAAAATCATTCTCTTCTGAAGACTTACGGAGAATCGATTTAAAACACTGCTATGGTTAATATAGTCATCGCCTATACAATTGACTTTATGAATAAGGAAAAAATTACCTTTCACTTAAATTTATGAAAAGTTAGGTAGGAACATGAGAAAGAAAACGCATCACAAATTGAGTACTTAACTTTGATACTTTTATTTAATAATAATCGAAAATGCTTAGTATGTTTACAGAGAGTTTATATTTTGCAATAAATAAGTCATTAATCGGTATTAATGTACCTTACGTAGTAAATGTTTTTATCTTCTATACATAAAATCAATCGTTTTTTCCCTAGTCTGGCTCAAACTCTAAAATCGCTGCATTTTTTTTGTTTTGTTGCAGTTCAGAGAAGGCTTAAAAGATAAAATAGAAAGAAAGGTAAAGTCGTCAGATTGTTTTAAAAAAAATAATAAATTCAGAATTGTTCGCAAATTAAAAAAATATTTTAAATAAACTATTGACTTTTGAAGTTATATTATTTCATAAAACATTCGGTCAGTGTCACGTTTTATGGTAAAGACAAAGTAGTTTGGTGATAGGCTAATAGCAGATGAGCCAAAATTCGGACAAGACAACGTCTGCCGGGTCCGCTAGTTTTGTATAATATAAGTTCAAGAATTTCGAACTTATATTGTACAAAAATTATCATAGATTCGGAAATTATTGAATCTAGTGGTATCCTCCACTGGCTTTGACTGCTAAAATATTATATGAGTGCACGTTGAGCTAATAAGATTTGTTATTATATACTATATACTTGCTTTCTTATATAACATTTATGTTTGTATTGCATTTTGTTCACATATCGTTCGTTATTTTCGATATCTTTAATACAATATAGCGACTTCGTTGTGTTTATGGAGTGAAGGGTTACGAGGTAATCATGAACTTAATTTTTGAGCTTTAATTTTTTAAAGTTCGCTTTATAAAAATGAGTATCGTGGGATATTATTATAAGATAGAGTTGCTACGCTATTAAAATGAGTGGCAGTAAATTGTAATTTATGAGTTGGGCTACTGTTCTTAGTTCGTTTTGAATGCTCTATGATAAATGGGCTTAATTATAAAAGTGTTCTGGAACAAATGGCGGCCTCCTCAAAGCCGAACGAACCGGAAAATAGCGATCAAAGGCTAATGTTTAATGTAAATAATGTTATCATTAATCAATTGTTTTAATGGAAATTAATGAGATTTGACAATACACCTGATGAATGCGGCGCAATTAATAAAGATCGACACTGATCCTACGACTAGGAATTCATTAACAATTACATTGTCTATTTACAATATATATCTAGATCATTATTTCAAAAATCCAATATACATGTATATTTAAAGATAAAGAGAATTATCCAAATCGGTTCAGCCGTCTTCGGAGAAGGTGTTATCTTAATCAGCTCCCGGCATTTGAGTGGATCGCTAGGTTAAGTAGCTCTTACCGAGGCCGGGTCTTGGATGACCAGTTCTAACGCTGGTTTTCGAATATGTATCCGAATTCCTAATTATTTTAAAACGTACGTAAATCACATCACATCAGTGGGTTTCGATTTATATCATATTAGATGAGATTGTAGAGATTTTCGGGGATTCCGGGGAAGATGTCGGATGGCAGTCTGTAATCTTAACTTGTCCCACAGCCACATCCTCTACAACCTGAACAGACCCTGGTTTTAGACCGGGATAACCCTAGGAAAAAGAAGATAAAGGAACTAACACTAGGAAACTAACTACTAAAGAAGGAAGCCGTCTTCGAGTAATCGGTGAACAGACACAAAAAAGATTCCGACGAATAGAGAACCTCATCCTTCTTTGAAGTCGATACATATAAGGTGAAGATAGATATAAATCTTTTTTAAAGAACGCAATTTTTTCTTATAACCCAGATACAAAAAGAAATCAGTGGAATTGCAACTGAATGGAAATCTTTTTAAAAGTCATTAACGAGAAGGTATTAAAAACCTCAAAGGCAAACCGCAAGTCTAAAAATGTTTTATTTGTGTTTAATGTTGTTAACTCTACGATAAAGTGGAGGGTAATGGGGTGTGGCAATAGAAATAGTTTCAATGGTGCCGACCTCCTCGTCAATATGTTTTAAGGTCATAAGATAAGCGATTCCTCGACGCTTTTCAGCTACGAAACCAATCTCCTCGTCTGTTGTTGTTTGAAGAGGCTCCCGAAATGCACTCCTTTAAATTAATTCTCTACTTATTACAAAAACAACGAGAAACGGTATGTGCCTGTTTATATTATTCTATAATAGTTGAAACAAATCCAACAAAACGTATAACTGTTTAACATAAATATAGACGGTGCCGCCGTGAGTGAGAGTACCGACACCAGTAACGCGACACCCCACAAAGAGCCGCCCCCGGGTTTGTGTAAAGCAATCCGCTCCTTTTTTACTGCTCATAAAAATAGTTAAAAGATATTCAACTATTTTAAATACACGCTGAATGTTGCTGACTTCTTAATGACAGCTTTTGTTCTTCGGCTGGCGGACGTTTTATCGCTCCATTTGCGCTGTCTTGAAGGGTATCGCTTTACACTTAAGAATGTTACCACTTCATCGTCGTCTATTAATGAACGACTAAATAGCTACACTTGAGGTACGCGACAAACCAAATACTGCGTAGAGTTCATCATAATATATTTAGACTTTTTAGTCTTACGCTGACTCCAGCAACTTCGTCCAGTACCGTTTTAGTTTAGTAGTTGTAAGACAATGTATTATTGAGTAATTTTGGCCGACCGTCACTTCTCTATATTTATGGCTAAAGGCACTCTACTCGTTCTTTAAGCATACCTCTAGCGTATGGAGCGCTCACCTGGCTTTTTACATCTTTTGAGCCTTTGTTTACCGACGACAATTTGTCTGTCGTTAAATATATATCATTATTGTTAATTATTTATAAGTCATATAATCTAAGAGTAATATAAGCAGTCACGCACCATTTCGCTGAAGCCCAACTCCGCACCCGGAGCCATTTTAGGGAACCATGGACCCCCGTTCTTGGAAACGTGGCATTTAGAAAGAGAGAAACGGACGTCAGTTCGTTTCTCTCTTTTCTTCTCTTCGTTTCTCTTTTTTCAGTTCGATTCGAACCTCTCGTGTTAGGTGAAATTAGATGTAAGCTCAGTCTTGAACAGCATCCGAATCTGCTCCAACGATTCCATTAGGTTTTAGTGCCCTAACGTAAATAAAAAATGTGTATATATATACTATTAAAGATTATAAAATTAGTTCTCACTGTTTTACATGCCTTCCGAAACACGGAGGTCGGATATCAAATATAAACTAGTGTTAGAATGGGGCACCCATCTATCACCCGGTCGCAGCAGGAGCTACTTTATTTAGCGATCGACTCAAATGTCGAACACTAATTAGGCCACAACCTCCTCATGTTTAGACACTTTATTGATTTGAATAAATAGCTTTTTAAATAAATAAATAATAATAATAATTTATTTTTACTGACAGTGGATTTAAAGACCTGACGCGGTAAAGAGTCAGGGACATATGTGTATGTATTTTACATGACAAACCTTACTTCCAGGACCATTCGGTAGATAATCCTGGTTCTCTATGATTCAAGGTTAAATACCTAAGGGTTGCCTCTCACTATTTTTTTATATCTGTACTTATATATAAAGCTGAAGAGTTTGTTTGTATGTATGAACGCGATAATCTCAGGAACTAATGGCCCGATTTGAAAAATTCTTTCAGTGTCACGTAGCCCATTTATCGAGCAAGGCTTTGGGCTATATACCATAACGCTAAAATTGAATCTATTTTTTTTTACCTAATCTTACGCGGACGAAGACGCGGGCACAGCTAGTATTATACAAAATTTAAACCTGTACATAGACACAACATTGATAGCTCTTGATAGTTTTAATTCTATAACAAATTATGGGACTGGACTTAAAAACCGGACTCTACAAAAAGTCCTAGCGATATGTTATAAATTCACCCTACATGAAAAAACTTATCTACAGGACAACTCCGCTGATAACTCTAGTTCCCAGACAGGGGAGAGGGATAGGGGGAGGGGGGGGGGTTGATGGTAATTAACTCGTTATGTCGTCGGTCGGTCGGTGTCGATAGCGTTGCCGAGATGTTATCTCAAAATAATGACATAATGGGACAGACGGACATACCCCGACATGACACTACTATAATTGGAGGCAATTCTGCAAACTAGATGGGTGCACGTGTGGGGGAAAAAATGGCTTATCGGGGATGGACATAGATTTTAATATATATGAACTGTTTTTCTTCGACTTCGCTCCTTACAATGGTTGATATCTGATCAAGACTAAGATAGTATTTGTACTAACCAAAAAAAATGGCCAAAAGCGTGCCAAGACACGCTTATATAGAAGGGTTCCGTATCTGATACGCTATAAACGTATTTGTTAGCCGTAGTCAGAACTGCTTAACTTAACGATCGATTCAAATGTCGGCTACCGAAGAAGCTACGACCTCATGAAATGGTCCTGATATCGTGATTTAGTGTAATGATTGTTATATATCCACGTAACAACTGACAGGCGTGCATGATTTATGAACTCCATCGTTGCGTGATAAAACACCTATTTTCTACCGTTACTTAAGTACCGTCTGTATTACACGATAGTTCCACCCCTGTTATTGTTTAAACTAAAAATCTTGTTTGTATTCAATTAATTTACCGGTAATATTTAAGGTTCGTGACCAAAAGCTGTCATGTTGCGTGACTTTGATGGGTTTTGTGGCTTAATGTTTAATTTTAATGTAAAAAAAATTAACAAAAAAGCAAGGACTTCAAAGTGCCAGAACTGGACGAAATTGAAATGGTACCACACGGGAAGCACCAGCTTTCAAATAAAAAAGAATCATCTAAATCGGTTCACTCAGTCGAAAGTTCTGAGGTAACAAATATAAAACTAAATACAGTCGATTTAAGAACTTTCATCTTGTTAGAAGTCAGTTGAAGAACGGACGAATTTGCGGGTAACAGCTAGTCGATAGTAATTTCATTTAACAAATGATGTTTCCGAATCAATATTCCAAACTCTGCAAACCTTTGCCGCTTTATCAAAATCGGTTCACCCTTTCGAAAGTTCTGAGATAACGAACATAAAAAAAATACAATCGAATTGAGGATTTCCTCCGTTTTAAAAGAAGCTTATACTTTTTGTCGCGAAAATTAAATTAAAAAAGGATGAAATGTGCGTCTGTCTTAGTCATTCGCTAAGAACAGATTTTTCGACAGGGCCATTAAGGACGTCGCGGGAAACAACTAGTGATTCATTAAAATTATTATATATGCACTAATCTGTACTAATATATAATGCTGGAGAGTTTGTTTGTTTATATGTTTGCTTGAACGCGCTAATGTCACGAACTACTGGTCCAATTTGAAAAGTTATGACAGTGTTAGGTAGCCCATTTATCATCGAAGGCTATATGTAGGCAGATAAAGTCGCGGGCACAGCTAGTTTAAATATATATATATATATCTTCTAGCCTCAATAGCTCATTGCAAAAAAGTAAACAATGTAATCCGTACTTGATTTAAATCCAATTATAAGAGTAAACCAACAAACTTAATTCACGTTCCGTAAGATAAACGTTATCTGAAATCTGTATAATCCCGTATCAGCTCCGATTACTGTCAATCGGGATAAGACTGCCCCCGGGCGTTTGTGGTAACGCTGAGAGAGTTGTCGTCGTTTGTCAAATACGAATACATTTTTAAACGCGAAAAGATTTGCTTTCTCTCTCTTTCTCTTTTCTTGGCTGTATTTTCTACATGGTGGTGAGGTAACCCTTCCTGCTATTCATTCTCCACTTCATCTTTAAGATCGATTTCTGATAGCTGGCATTTCCACATGTTCTTTCAATATTTATTTTCTCATAGAATTATCTCTAACCTAAGATGTCTAAATATTTTAAGATCATAGCTCGTTTATCTCAACCATAGAAGTAGGACAGCAAGATACTCAGATCAAATTCTGATCCCGCTTGGATACCGTCGTGTCCATTTTCATCACTAACCTTTTGAAAACCTAAATTGGAGGGGTAACGAAATTACCAGACGTAAAATATGAAAGTATCATAACCTTCTTGTTCCTAGAGTCATCCTGGTCTAGGACCAGGGTCGGCTTAGTTTGCAGAGGAAGTGGCTGCAGGGCGAGTTAACATGACCGATTGCCGTTTGACGTCATTCTCGAAACTCCCACGATCTCTACAACCTTACGTTTAACACGGAGGAGATCAGATATAAAATATAAACCAGTGTCAGTATGGGATACCCATCTATCATCCGGTCGCAGCTTGACCTCCTTAACTTAGCGATGACTAATTACGATACGCGCACAACAAGTTTTAATATAAATTGCTTTTCCTTTAATTAAGAACAAACCACTCCACGCTGTAAATAATTTTATACAAAAATCCATATCGTTAAGTCCGTTTCCGAATAACTGCAATTGAAACATGAAAATATGGATGCAGTAATTGGTTATTCAATTTCCGAGCGAGAATAACAAGTGTGCGGATTTGTTTCTGTTTACTTTTTATTACAATTGCTGAATGAATTTATATCACACTCTCAAAACAATTATGCGAAATGACTACATTTATATTTGCATGTGTTTGCTGCTACAAGTCGTTAATTTATTCGCAGAGAAAATATTTTAAAATTTTAACATCAAAAAAATAATTGTTAGTTTTCCATCAGTTACCAAGGCTGCAATACATAATATGGTGAATGCTATAAAAATGTACGCTATTATTTATTGTACCCGTGAATTTTATGTTTTCTTTAAATCTTCGAAATTTAGTAAATTATTATTTTTGGTTCTTACCTTTAAAAGTCCGAAAATCTATTTTTTTTTTCAAATTAACTTTATTTGATTTTTGTTTTAAAAACTCGCGCTATTGCTGAAAGGATTTCATTTTTTTAAAAATATATTTTTAACGATGGGTTACTTCGCATAATTCCGAAATGTAAAGTTCACTATTCACATCGGACGATAAGTTTCCGATTACAGCATAAAGAAATTTTCTAATTCAACTGCGGACTTCTGCAAAGTTGTAAGTTGACCCCCTTAGACCCGGAGATTCGCAAAACAATGCCTTATTCTATCAGAATATTATTGTTATTTTTTTAATTTTCTTTTTTAACAAAGCCTGAATTCACCTAATGTATGGATTAGCTACCATAATAGTCACACCTTGCGTAAAGTAAGAGATTTTAGATCAATGCACAGACTCACATACGCACCGCTACATTGTCCAAGACCTCTAGGTGTCTCTGGTCTGGTCTGGCTGCAGCTTGCCTCGCCTGGTACGGGTACACGTTTAGTGATCGTCCGATAATACATTTAGATATAGTGTCTACAGTTCTAATATAGCTTATAAGGTTGTTTGTTATTAATTTTTTGTGAGTGGCTGGACCCGTCGCTTGTTGGAAAACATTTTGTCAGTATACACCCCAATAACGGCTGACATGTGACGTGAGTTTTGCTTCTCATATAAACATTTATTTTCAAACGAATTGCTGAATATACAACCATAACATTTTGCTTCCAATATTGCTTTTTCAAATTGTTTAATATTAAAAATTTTGCTTCACGGAATTTTGCAAAGTGAATGGGGATGTGTGATATTTGATCTTTCCCGTGTCACGAGATATAAAAGCACATAGGGATGTAAATTGATCTTAGCACATCACGAAATTTTCAAACGGAATGTTTATGTTTAGAGAAGCTCACGCCCTTGTCGGTCGTTTCTTATTTTGGTCCCGTTTTCGTCCCGATTTCCAGCTTCCGGTATCCGGTGCGTTTGTAATGCTTAGTTCATTCTTCAGGATGCCTGCTATGTATAGGTTAGATTTGTTAAGTCCGCGCTGGACAAATGCTGTCTTAGTGGTTTCGATTTTACGAGTAATTTACATACATATTTAACATATAAACCTGATACAAATTTTCATATGTCGTTATTAATAATAAGACTAGTACTGGGTCGAAGGGCGTCTTAAAGCACTCGATAATATATTCACGCGAAATACGCCCGAAGCTCTCTTGGAATTACGTTGGAGTACGGGATCAAGTAAATTTGGAGTAAACATAATATTGTAATTAATTTTAAGTACATTAAGAAGATTAACATAATTATAGACACAGTAGCTCACCGGTGGAAGGAACTGAGGGCTTGCACGAACTTTCTGAACCCAAGTAAGTCAACTTAGAATGAAAATGTTCGTGCTAGAGCCACAGGAGGAAAGTTTTAATCGTGTCACGCTTTTAAAGCCCTACAACACCGAGACGCCGTGGCGACGTCGCCGGCTACGTAGCCATGGGCTCATCCTCAAGACCAGCAGAGCACATAAACCCTGCAATGGCTATAATCTTGCTTTCTATCTTAATTTTAACATACCTGCACCATTTGACGCGGTATCATCTCTTTGAGTTTTGCTGTTAGTCTTTTGGCGGTGTATTCTAATCGACTAGTGTGCACTATCGACGATAACTCGTCAACTAACACACCGTTAATCAATATATCCATCTAGAAAACAAAAAAGAAAAACTGTGTATGTCAGCTTCGACCTATGACTGGATTACTCCTCTCTTACTCTTACCCTCACTAAAGAACTCGAGTGAAATCCGTAATCTTGATAATCGAAACTCGCGAATCCAGATGTCAAACTCTTTAACGTATCGTGGAAGTCTATGACAACTTCGGAAAGTGGCAGAATAAACTGCATCATGGTCATCCTTTCGTCTACGGCGTTGGATGGCAGAGGACTCCCCCTACGATCTACGCAAAGTGTTGTCACCGCACCTATGTATTCGACTGGCGTTATTATCGTCCCTAAAATACATTAAAAAAATAAATAACATTTTAAAAAAAACTATAGAGAGCGCCGACTGGTCCAAATTCGGCCACAAATCTTTAGATTTGCGTTCCATTTTTAAATTATGTAACATACAAAGTTTAATTAATAATAATAAAAAATTTCATTTATGTCTTTGTTCTTTGTATTAGTTACATTCGCTCTAAAAAGTATGTTAGTATTCAAAAATAAAAATAGGACAATTACTACGCTTTGACAACGGCTTATAGTAATCTGTACACATGGTTGTTTGTGGGGGCACACAGTACCCCTCGGAAATTCCTAAAATATCGAAATATTGCTGTAAGAAGTGAAAAAATAAGTAAAAGAATTTTTAAATTATAAGTTCCCATAGTACCCTGACCACTCGGTTGAAGTTACATTTCTTTTTAAACTTAATTTACACAATTATCATAATGCAAAAAAACATCGACTTAACAACTTGAGGGTCAGCACGCCCCCTATAAAGGAGTGACAAAAAGACTTGCAAAATTCATATTTACAGCTTCACACTTTTGCTTGTTTGTTGTAAAAGAAGTATTACATTGTTTTTAACTTAAGAACTTTTCTGTGTAATCCGTTATTGGCTATGATTGTAAGATACATATATTTAGCTTATAGTTATAAAAAATGTAAAAAGCTGTTGGATTACCTAAAAAAATAAAATAAAAATAATAATAAATTAACAACAATATTTTTAAATATAAATGCTGTAAAACTATAAGCATTAGGCATAGAGGATCGGCTCCAAAAGGATATTTACTGTTGAGTTTATTCTCTATTATAAGTATGTAGGTACTAGTAAGATGGTTTTGTTTCTATAGGTTTTATATTTCTATATATTATGTTCTCAAAAAGGTTTGTTTTGAGAACTGATGGTAGATCGGTTTATAAAGTCCTCGAAAAAAAATTTTAGTTGAAATTTTTATTTTAGGCATCATTTTGATAATCTTGTTTTTAATTCCTCATTCAATTTACTATAAAGTTATGTGCTTTACAAATCTTCAATAAAAAAGTGGCAAAGAGCGTGTCAAGGCACGTCTAAGTAGAAGGGTTCTGTATCTAATATGCGGTAAACGTACTTGTTAAAAAATATCAAAAGCTGCCGTCCGATTTCGCACGAAATAATTTACCGAATGAGTGTTTAGCATGTCATGTCAACAAAAAAAAAATCAAGTCTTTACGTCTAATAGTTCGCAAAATCCTAGAGGGAGGACCACCTTGCGGGCGGACAGACGGACAGGGGGATGGAGCGATGTAGTGACATTGTTTTAGAATGGTACGCAATCTTGATAAACAAGGAAACAGAATTGACAGTTTTGTTTTATAGGTGCGCGCAATCTACGGGGAACATTTCCCAATAGAAGTACGTCATTGTCTCGCGACGTGGATCGAGAACAGGATATGGTGAGTTGTTAAGCATTCGGAAGGCACCTAAAACAGTGGGACCCGATTAATGTCACTTTGTGATATTAATCGTAATTAGAGGTAGCGCCATGTTTTCCATCCATCGCCATCGGGTCCCACTGTTTTACGTGCCTTCAGAAACACGGAGGAGATCGGATATCAAATTTAAACCAGTGCTAAAATGGGTCACCCATCTATCACCCGGTCGCAGCAAGCCAACTTAACCTAGCGATCGACTCAAATGTGAGCCACTACTAAGGCCACAACCTCTTCAATTTAATATATATATATATATAATATAACGTCAACAATTAATTAATAAAATCAATTGATCCGTCGATGTATGTATGTAAGTTACAGTATATTATTCCATATTATATAAAATATAATAAATATAATATTATATTATGTGCTTGTTTGAAATTGAACCCGATTTTAGTAAAATTTTCAAATGAAGTGAAGTCTTTAGGTTAGTAAAGTGGTCAATATTGTAAAGTTTGGCAGCAATCGGATAATTTTTTATTGTTAGCCAATTGTCTGTTATAATTTTTAACAAATTTTGTTAAAAGTGATAACATTGCGAAACCGAGGTAGTTCACGTTATTAATAATATCTAAAAACCAGAACAAACGATTCGAAATGGTGGAAGAGAGATACTATACTGCTCGAAACTTCTACTCGTATTTCAAACATGTAATAACTTTTTGAATTGGGTGTGTTTAACAATTCTGAGCAATTACTTTAAAAGTATGGAAGTAAGAAAAATCAAATACACATTTACCGTTGAATAACAACGACTTATTATTAAGCGAGGTATAAGCGTTTATTCAAATCCCTTGTATTTATCGCATTCAGGGACTTCTGAATTATTTATCGGTGCAATGGAGTTCGCAATCATGAATTTAATTTGATTTTCGTTTGTTGAAATAGTTGAAGAGTTCGTGCTACATCGCGTATTTTGCGATTTTAATTTCATCCATCTACCAATCGAAGGCCTGCATGAATAGTTTTACAGATATTTTATTACTAATTGACAATTGCAATACACTATAATTTTATAAGCTTCTGTTTAGTTTATTACTTAGTAACATTATATTTACTGCACCTACACCCCTTCTCTTCACATTAATCTCCTACTATTTAAGGGTTTTTGGAAGAAATCTCTTTTAAGAGATAAGGCATCCTTTGTTCATAGCTAATCGTTGTTACATGTTTAATCGTATAAATCAATTTTGTAACTGCCCGATTTATGTAATCGGTCTCGAAACCATAACCCAAAAATGTAAACACAACAAAACTTTTGTGCAATCGACCTGTTGATGAATTTTTGCAATTTATATAAATATACATTAACATATATATATTTTATTAGCAAAATTTCGATTACTCCTATTCTTCGTGTGGCATTTTAATAAGTGTTTGTTTTAAGAACCCGTGCTGCGTGTGGAGGTAAATTCGGTTTCCGTAAGAACAACTCATTCATTCGTATCGCATATTGGATTTGGACTAAATGCGGTATCATCAAATTGGGCCTCTTTTTGGATCATAGTTGCACGTGGTAAGCTCTAACCAAGTTAATTCAACTTTAAGACAATTTGGGCATGCGCAAAATGTAAGAATTTCTCCACGCGGGGCGCGCGATAAAAATATTCGTAGGCTCGATAAAATGTATTTGTGGTAATACACAATGTTACTAGTCTATGTTGTAATGCTTACGTGTAATACCTCGGTCTAGATAGTATGCTGATCGTCATATTTTTATAAAATAATTTAAATTTACTCCTTTTATATTACCATCTATATTTGGTCCTATTTAATGTTTTTCTATATAGAAAAATATGAAATTTTTATTCCGTTCTGTTATTAATTGAATAAAGTAGTTAGTAATTCATACGTTTGTAGCGTTATATTTGGGTATACAAACGTGACGAGGTTTCTCAGTCATTTTGAACTGTAATAATTTCAAATATGATCAATCAAATATAATAATAATAATAATTTTATATTTTATTGTAATGAATTTGAAGCTCTGCCTTTTTCTTTTTTATTAATGGATTTTTATATATAATCACAAATATTTTTTGTGTCAATTTAAATGTCAGCGACGCGCGCTCATATATAAAAAAAATTAAATTAATTTTATAATTAGTTATAAAAATGTACCAAAACATCACAAAGAAGTGTTTAGAGAAATTACAATTTTTTTAGCGAATAATGTACACTAGTACTAAGTATGCGATTGTATTCGTTTTACACGAAAATATTCTAAGTTTTGGAATGGACATATACGAAAATTAATAAAGCTGATCTTTTTATCCATAATATTATGCCTGATATTTCGATTTGTACAGATAATAGAACTTTAGAGAATTCCTTACGTAATTTATCGTATAATATTTAACCTACGAGTATTCAACGATTTTCGAAGTCTATAAATCTTTGTTTTCTTAAGATGTTAGAAATCGATTCATAAAGGCGGTGTAACTTGTAAGCTATAATAAACTTACTCTTTATGTATAAATTTGGGTAATATGTGTTCATACGGTTAACGATGGCTTGATAATGTATGCTCGTAGATTGAGCATGGTCATTGGTCAACACTTTTATACAATATTTAAAAAAAAAATCAAAAATCATAAACCTCTTCTATTCATCCATTTATGTCGGTAATATAAAGTTACACCGTGTACGTATCCAAAAACTTTTTAAAGTTACATTTAACATACTTATTTCCTTATGAAAGAAATATAATACAAAAGGCCCGTATTGCTAATATTTTGTATTAAGTTCTATTTTGTCTGTACGAAGTCAAGGTCTAATTTGGTGGGTCTCCTTTGTCCATTTTAACGTTATATAGAATAAAACTCTGGTCATGTTTCCGGTACAGCTTGTAATAGTGTTAGTTTGATATATTTGTAGATTTGTTACTGTGACCTTAGTCACGTATTTTTTTTAATTATTTGTAAATAAAAACTTTATTGTGAGATTTTTTGTATTATTTGGGGCCTCACTCTTTACCTGTAGTGAATGCAAAAAACATAAAATATTCAAAGCCAAAGAAACTATTATGCTTAAATAGTTTTCCAGATGCTTCTTCACAGCTGTCTATCCAGTAAGGTCGGGATTAGATCCTAGTATCGACCTAACTTATCTATATATATGCTGTATACTTAAAAATCGATTGTTGTTCGTTAGTCTCGCTAAAGCTCGAAAACCGATGGACGGATATAAATTGTTTTTTTATTTCATTCCCCTCATTTAAAAGAAAAGAAATAAAGGAGAAATTTAAAAATACCAAAAATGCTCATTTAGTCAGAATATTTCAAATAGATAACGTTCATACTAGATCTTTTGACTGACATGCCGTGTCAAATTATTATTTAATATCAAAATCGGCCAGCGTCGCGTTTTATGGAAGATTGATTAGCTAATAGTGCCAAAATTCGGGCAGGACAATGTCTGTCGGACCCCCTGGTAACATATAAAATAAACTGATAAAATATATGATGTGAAATGGAATATGGTCGAAAATCAAAAATTCATTGATATAAGCAGGTTTTATTTGTACGGGAATCAGTAATTTAAAATAACGCAATTTGTATCACTTATCCAAATTAAATTATTTGGATTTTTTTGCCGCGGGCGATGAAAGCTGTGATAGATGGCCTTTCCCGTCGTCGTGGTTTCCTTCATTGCTTTCACTGGAGTTAGAGTTGCTGCCATCATGGTTGCCATTGTTATGGTCACTGCCTTGGTTGCCGCTACCTTTATCGTTGCCCTTTAGCGCTTGGCTGTGTTCATGTTTTACAGGTTCTAAAACTGGCAAGAAAATAAAATTTTATTTATATCTTAAGGATCGAAGGTTATAAAAGAAGTATCATTCTGTTAACGTAGTGGGCCATAGGCTCCTTTCGCTTGGACGAGAAGGATCTACTGCGATACTCTACTTTGGATCTGGAAACATACCTCAGAACTTCTTAAGGCATACAGGTTTAAATGCGCTAGTTTTCTACGAGTCTATGTCGTAAAGACAAATGCAGTTAGATTCAAAGACTAAATAATAATCATCGTTATTTTGAGTTATTTGTTCGCTTTACGAGATCGAACTGCTAAGTGAAATAGAAATAGACAGACAAAAATTTTACTTTTAAAATATTTAAAAACACCAACAATATGGATTTCATCGCAGTTACTTAGAAATAATAGATAGACACTTTTATTTTGTCTACAGTTAGAAAATGGATTTTTAAATACTTATTAAATAAAGAAACTTTAAGGTTGTTACTTACCTGGTAAGGTCAAAACGCTGCTGACCACCAATATCAGTAAAAGTAAGTAAGTTATCTTCGACATATCTCTTACGTTATTTGGTACTCAATCTTGTAATCAAACTGCGTCTCAACTATTCTCGAAACGTTTAAATAATACAGTGAGAGGATGGACAGTGACGTTGAATTAGCTTTTTAGGAGACGGGGTGTCAAGGCATGAAGGTCGTGAACTTGACAGTTCCCACTATTTGGAGTGACTGAAGGATGTAATACTATCATTATATAATTTTGGCTGTCTGTTATTAACTTAATAACACAAAACAAATTATTGTACCTATATTCTACAAAAGAATATGATTGAGGAAATAGGATTAGTACAATTAATTCATAATTCATAATTTTCACAATTTATTTAATTGCGATTATAAGTACTGGGCTGTTGCAAAAAAAGAAAATGTCCTTCACATTCGACTAAAAAGCATGCAATAATTCATTATACAAAATTAAAATAAAATTCTTAAATGTCCTGGAAGATAAATATTTGGAAAAATAATTAAATAATTAAAAAAATTTCAAACTTAAAATAATATAACACAAACAAATCCAATAATATGCATATAATAGTCAACGATAAATTATCCATTAAGTATTTGTTGACGTGGATATATGCTTTATTTAACAAAAGGCTTTTCAACTTATAATTTAATGAAGAAATGGCACGGCAATAAGGATGTGGACCAACACAGATTAAACTCTTCCGTAGATAAGCTATCTTAGTTAAAGGGCAACGAATCTTGTGCTTATGCCTATTACTTCTTAACTTCTCAAATTGATGTATATTGGCTCTTAAATATGTAATAACTTCAAAATAGCGATATCAAAAATATATTTTGATATACGCTAACACAAAGTGACCTGTTGTAAAAAATAATTATTGGGGCTTACTACAACATCCTTGTGTAGGGTAAGTTCTCCCATATATCTTATGTTAAAATTAGGGGGCTAAATATCATATACACCTAAGAGTATTACCTGAGATAGTGAAATTGTAGCCTTTTTGGCTGGGAAATGCTTAAACGTACAGCCCTGTTCGCAAATGGACTCGACTAACCAGAGAACATTTACAATGGGAGCGTGGGAGCGTGGGAATCGCTGACGCTGCCTGGATACCTACTAAAACCCAGATACCCCTATTGAAATGAACTTTGTAAAATTTATTTCAAAATAAACATATTTCACCAGAAATTAATTCACCGATAGTCATCTGGCTATATGTAATTACTGTTACATTAAGTTAGAAGATAAAACATATGCCATTCCACATTATCCGACATATTATAGCACTTAGAGCACGCCGTTGTTATAGTACTTATATCAAGCATTAGCTGTGCCTGCGAATTTGTCCGCGTAAAATTCGGTTAAAAATGTAGATTCAATTATAGCGTGATATATAGATATATAGCCTTCCTCGATAAATGGGCTGTCTAGCACTGAAAAATATTTTCAAATAGGACCAGTAGTTCCTGACATTAGCGCGTTCATAACAAACAAACTCTTCAGCTTTATATATTAGTATAGATTTAATAAATATATTACACCAACCATCTATATCTGTACTAATTAAAAAAAGATAGATTCCCAAAGTTTTTATGATCCGGGTAAGTTTTGGTTTAATTAAAAAAAAATTTACTGTTACAGTACAAAGTAAATGATTCTTTTGGTTAAACACACGGTTGCACCTATTCTATCTCATATCTTCAACTGTACTTTCTCATTTAATAAATTTCCAAATGTATGGCGCATTGCTTATGTAATTCCAATTCCTAAAACTAAAAATCCTTCTTCCTTTAATGATTATCGTCCTATATCTATTCTTCCTTTCCTATCTAAAGTCTTAGAACGTATTGTCCATTATCAACTTACTCTTTACTTATCGCGTCACAATGTGCTTAGTCAATTTCAGTCGGGCTTTAGAGTTGGGCATAGCACTGTGACGGCCCTTACTAAGGTTTGTGACGATATTCGTCAGAATATGGATAATGGACATCTAAGCATTATTACGTTGCTAGACTTTAGTAACGCTTTTAACACTGTGGATTTCGACATACTTTTGGCTGTTTTACGTAATATTAAGTTGCATACTATATTCAATGTCAATTGGTCAACATGGCCGCGGAGTCGCTCATCAAGATCTATTAGAGAAAGAGGGGCGTGGAGAGATTTCTTCAGAGTACGTAACGCGGAGCTCAGTGTAATACTTTTTAAAATTTTGATCACTTGTCTTCTTCAGAAAATCTTGATACGATTATCATTGGCGTGAAACTTGGCCAGAAAGGAAAAACAACGGTTTATAATAGTAGATTATTGTACCGAGCGTAAAGTGAGTTATTAATGCACGAGTGCTATGTCGGTGCCCGAGCGAACCATGAGAATGGTTTGTTTTTTTTTCAAATACATTTAGTCGATTTTTGTTTTCCAGTATCTTTTTGATCCTATGCATACATTTTATATGACACACAATAGCAGACATTAAACCTCTGTAATGAAGTAATAAAATTTCATAGAACATTACTGTGTAGTTGGTAGATAAGATATTTATTTAAATAAGCATTAATCGAATTGCAGAGAGTAAGCAATATGAGGATTCTAAGTCAATGAAAAACGCGTCGTGCCTCGTCCTAACACAAACCAGGCTAGAGTTGTAAGAGACAAGAAAGAAAGAAAAACCATTTATTCCAGAAGTAACATAAAGAATAACAATAATGCAAAGTAATCAATAAAATAACAAAATTGAAAATAACTTACAGAAATAACTCTATGAAGAGCTCTTTGAGAAGGCAATGCAGTGATTTCTATAAGTGATTTACTGTAGGCTACCTTGCTGCGTATCGCCACATAAGCATTATGCTAATTTGCGCCCTTGGTTGCAAAAAAACCATTCGCACACGAAATTAACAATCGAAGGAAACAGTACGATTGGTAAATCGGAAATATGTGTATATTGGATTCTTATTTTTTGCCAGGAACTATGTATATAGTCCCGTTTGGTTAATTGAATATGGTTATTTTTTCATTATTGTGGTGATAAAATTGTCTTCCTAGCGTTAACCCGGTTAAATACCTGGGTCTGCTTAGATTATAGAGGATGTGGCCGTGGGGCGAGTTAAGATAACCGATCATCCAAACCATCTGACGTCATCCTCGAAATCCCCGAGATTTCTATAATCACTGCCGTTGATACGCTACGCTACGCTGGTTTCCTTTTTTTTTTAATCAATCCATCTATTCAAGTTTTTGAAGTTCAATCCAGTCGGGTCGGTCGCCAAGCCTGCGGCGGCCCGGGTGCTCGCGCAGGTCGATAGAGCGAGGGCCGCGGGAGGGGCCGGCCCCGTACTGCACGGGGTGGTGCCCCGTGCCCTCGCTGTCACCACAGAAAAGTTGCATAACAACTTTACCACACTCCGTGTTTGCACAGATATCGTATTTTTTTATAACTAACAGCTGCCTAACACCTTGCAAAATTTTCCATTTCGATAATGTCTAAAAATATTTCGCATTAATAATACTCTTCGGTTCATATAAGTTATTCATAGATATTAATTTAAAGTACCAAATATTACGTAATATTCCAACTTGAGGATACTTAAATTTATGAATTACTAGCAAACCCGAGCATGCGTTGCTGGGGTGAAAAGAAGGAATCAAAAGACAAAATTTAAAGTTGTAGCAAATAATCACATATATGCTAGCTTTCTATTAATATTGGCTAGCTTGGTAAGAACTTGGAAGGTTCACCGAGAACATACACAGTGACACTGGATTACTATACAATAAGATATAATATACAATAATGTGGTAAGTTATCTACTCATAGATTTTAGTAACATCACAATTGTTACGGACGGTTACAATATATTATAATTTGTTAAGCTCCCGTACGGACACTGAGTTGCATATAATAGAAATTATCCTTGGAATTAGTTCCAAATTAGTTTCTTCTCTGTCCGAAGTGTTTCTCGCCGAAAGAGGTTATTATGAAACGATTATAAAATTTACTTTACTAGTTGGAATTTTAGTGACCTGTGATAAAAGTCTTTTCAGGCTGGTTAAAGAACCAAACAGAATATAATAGAACGAATACCAAGGAATAAAAGACTACTTTATTAAAAAATTTCGAAAGATATGAACCGAATAAAACTTCTTAACCTTTTGTCATGTAATAAGAAAAAAAATATAAATTATAGTAGTAATTAAATCCAGTTCAGTCTAAAATATTTTTTTTTATAAAGTATAGCGGTGTAAATAAAACAAGATAATATAAGTAGGTAGAGTGAACTCTTCCTTCTATGAATGACAGTGGAATTGCATCACGTATTCGCGGTACAAAGGGCGCTGTAGATGCCCTTTTTAACGATTAAATCGTTTAATCGCGCTCGCAATTTAAGAAAAGCGGTTTATCAAAGCGGTAAGGTAAAACCTTTATATTTAACAAAACTTTAAAACGAATCTACCAATGATTCTAAAAAATTGATGTGAAGCGATAGGAGATATCCATTAGCCATTCAAACTAATATTAATAGTATTGATTTGATGTCAACCATGTCATGAATATTTAACCGAATGTGGTTTCAAATGTTGGACATGCTTAAACTTGGTTCCATTCATGTTTGTGTTAGTGGAATGCATGAATGGAAACGATGCGGGCTTAATTATTATGCACCGCTTGACCTCCAAGACAAGGTGGATGCAAGTTAGTTTTAGATTCACTTGTGATATATGTATTCATTCATATTTAGTGCTGAACTATTTTGGCACCGCGGCTATATATCTTTTTCTTCCCAGCTTTACCCCGGTCTAGTACCAGGGACTGCCATTTGATGTTTTCCCCGGAACCCACATAATCTCTATAATCTCACAACTAATATCACTCATCATCATCACTCAGTGACATTAATCGGTACACACTATTTTAAGTGCCTTCTGGAAACACGGATATTTGAAAAGGGAAAGGAAAAAAAAGGAGGTCGGATATTTGAAAAAAAAAGGTTTTATAATGGGTCACCCATCCATAACCCGACCGCGGTGAGAATTGCTTAACCTGGCGATCGACTCAAATGCCGGCTACTTATTAAACTTCGACCTTCTCAAGTGTATCTAATCTAAGCGGCTAAAGTATATCTAATCGAATAAGAACATGTGTGACCTAAATATGACAAGATTTGAGGCTTTCATTAAATTAGCATGCCCTTTTCTCAAAGGCCGGCAATGCATCAGCGAGCCATCTGGTAGTGTAGTTGTCCACGGGCATGGGTAGTCAGTCAGTTGAACTGCTGGCCGTTTGTCTCTTATAATATAAAAAAAATATATCTCGATTATGATTAAAAAGCGCATATATTCATTGGAAACAAAACAGAATTTTTACTTGCCTATTTGGATATTTATAGAACATCTCGAAACTAAAATGGGCGCTTTGAAAGGCTGAAGCGGACTTCAAACCGTATTAGTTCTTTTTTTATATAACAAGGGGCAAACGAGCAGGCGGTACTCCTAAGTGACTACCGACGCCCATGGACAACTGCAACACCAGGGGGGATCGCAGATGCGTTGCCGGCCTTTGAGAAATGAGTATGCTCTTTTCTTGAAGGTCCCTAAGACACCTGGGTCACAAGTCCCGGGCACTGCTATGGTTCCTTCCTCTACAACGCGACGGACCCGGCACACGCACGGTGAATCCATGAAATGCTAAGAAATTCATCTCATTCTTCTCATGTGTCAAAATTTAGTTTTTATTTCAGCCTTAACCAACCAATCTTCTTTGCTTTGTCCTCAAGTAACGTTACATTGGCAGAATAAATTATGCCCAGTAGTTATAGATATGAGCCATCTTCTTTTTTATCCTGGTCTCGTACCAAGGTCGGCTTAGATTGCAGAGAATGAGTTAAGATGACCGATTGCTGTCGTCGAAACTCCCACGATCTCTACAACCTCACGACTAATATCCCTCAGTGACATTCATCTGGTCCCACTGTTTTACGTGCCTTTCGAAACACGTAAGAGGTCGGATATAAAATATAAATGATTGTTCGAATCAAATCTATTAAACGGTTACAGAACTGCTTAACCTAACGACCGACTCAAATGGCGACCACTGGTTAGGCCATGGCCACCTCATTATAAGAGCTTTAATAAGAGCCATATAAACGAAGAATGTTATTTAATGGAAATTATCTTATTTCCTTTTATTTTACGTATGTATATGCCAAATTGATTACGATGCAGTAGTACTATTCTAGATGACAGGTCTGGAGGTGACTCTTCATTTTCTGTATTCCTGACTACTCCCAAAAATATAGGAAGTACTAACTTAATAATTCATGAAACCATTATTCGCTATAGCGCAAGTCTGTACCGAAGTTGAACGCAAGCTGTCTTCACACGTCTGTCTCCTACAAACTTTATGACATCTACCAACATTCAGAGAACAATTTCCCCGGAACTGTCACCATATAAACCTCGTTACCAACTGTCGTGCTTTTCACGTATTCTGGATTATAATAGTTAGTGGATTTTTAAGGGGATATCCTTTTTTAATAAAAAAAAGTAATTCTCATTTCAAATTTGTATCCACATAGTTCAGATGACTTCTCTTTAATGATCTTCCACGTGAGTTTTTATATCTGTATTAATTTGGAATGGAAGAGGTGGCGCGACGACTTGGACGCCTTTGCGGGAAGGGAGTGTATTGGTTTAGCACTAGATAGAGGAGAGTGGTCAAAGAGTGGGGAGGCCTTTGCCCAGCAGTGGGACATTATGGGCTAATAAAAAAAAAAGTTGTACGAGAATAATCCTACAACGTGTTTTCCTATAATGTGAAATAAACGTCCCGTATTATAGGGAGATTACAGTATTCTTCAAAGAATCACTTTCTTGTTAGTTTTTTCCTGCCTCAATTATTACGAATCAGTGGTAGCTTTTAAAATATTTGTCGATTCAAAATCGCTTGTCCATTTGAATAAAATTTATTTATTATTTATATTTATTTTTAGTATTTGAATTAGAATGGTAAAAGGGCAGGTAGAAAGTACATAAATCTACCCATAAGGTTTCAATTCCGTAAAAAGATATATAATTTACATAATTGTACAAATAAATACATTAAATTTATGACTCATACATATTTAAAAATAGACGAGGTGGGAATTCTTAATAAATTTTCTTGTTAAATAAACATATCTTTTTAAAAACATGGACCCCCTTTTCCTTAACCCACTTTAAGTATCTGATGGCGCAAGTAGAAGCATTATTATTTATTTGCTGATTGTAGATAAGATTGGAAGACCATATTAAATATAAAACTGCTTGGGGTTGAGTCGTCCCAGCTTTGTACTTTGTAATTGACATGCAAATGTGAGACTTATGCTCATTGTGGTAAAAACTATTTTTAAAACAGTGGCTTACAATGTTCTCGCTGATTTTTCTCCTGGCATGACTTCTCCGAATACACACTGGTATCTTATAGAATATTTGAAGGTTCCAAAGATCTTGTAAAGGTCTACTTGAATAAAGTATCTTTTAATTTGATTCTGTCTTATTGATTTCAAGGACCTCCTACTTGAGCTGTTGTAACCCCAAATTCCCAGCTTTACTTTAGAGCGTTACAAACAAGTAAATTGTATTATAACAGTCACTTTTGAATATATTATTGTATACAAAGCGTTATTATTGAATATATACTTATATACACAATTGTAAAGATTTAATTTCAATTTACATGTTTGTAACGTTCTAATGTGATGTTGGGATTTTGGGGCTACAACAATTTGCGTGAGTCGATATAGGCACCCACTAGTACCATATCATTGCTGCCATAACAACCACCAATAGAAATTCATCACACTGTTATCAATGTTGGTAGCACTGCTAACGCGATATGTCACTAATGCCGCCATTGCAACCGACCAATAACATACGTCTTACGTCATGATTATCATGGTGGTATAACCCATATATCATAACAAATTTCTTCTCACCTATAAAAAAAAAACAAGGTCTACAATACCGGACTGTCCTACACAGGATCCTAGTACAGTATTAAACGACAAGGTTCAATGTTATATTTGAAAAAAAAAAAACTGAAAATTTGCCTGCGTATCACACAAATTCGCTGTTCCAGGTAAACAATGATAAGCGAATCGCGCTTCCGGCAATTCAGAATCCAATTAACGACTAGTTCGTCACTATCGTTTTCAATAACACATTTTCGGAAAAAAGGATACACCTTATAAGCAACTTAATCGTAATTAACATTAAAAGTAAAAAAAAAAATTCAGACCATTTGGTTGACTTCAAACTTACCAGCTGCATAGCGATCATCAGCACAGTCTTTAGAGAGAAGCGTCGGCCGCACAGATCGAAGAGATCCTCTAGTGACGGGCCCAACAGCTCCATGACCAACGCATTGTATTTACCGCAGGGCCCGAAGTAATACACCTCGGGGATGCCTTCCGCCGTCGACGGAGCTATAGTATCGGCCAGGGAATAGAGGGTAGGAAAAGAGGGAGAGAGACAGAAGACATCTCGTTACATACACGTAATATCTCATTACATACCTTATCACGGAGCATTGCTCTCGCTCGCGCCTTTGTGACACAACACTGGAGCCGATATCGAGCACTAATAGCGAAAAGTACGCGACAATGAATCTTTTAAGTCGAATATAATGCTGTAATTTAGGTAGGCCTCGCTACATGCTAGGGTTGTTGCTTGCTTGGGTTCTTTTTAAATCAACAAAGACTATTATGATGGAAAAGAATCAAATGAAGGCAAATGACTCACATTTTCGAAACGAGCAACAACACTATTTTCAACAAAATTCGCTAAGATGCCTAAAATAATGGATGTCACTCACACATAAACGTCCGTTGAAAATAACCACACACACACACACACACCCTTAAAACTTTTCCCCATTTTTTTTTTGCAAACACGAAAAGTTTGCTTTCAAGGAAATATAATATTATCTTGTAAACGGAGCGCAAAAAAGTAATTTCGCTCTCCGTATACGACGACTTTGAAAGTCTGCAAGAAGCCAACTTGAGGCAGTCAATGGTCGTTTTCAAGACAATTTTATTTATGAATTAATAGTTAAAAATTAATAACTTTAACTCGCGAAATCGCAAATTAAACTCCATCCCTTTACTTTACCCTGTCTATCAAATTAGAGATAGCGCCACGCTTGCAGTCCTTTTGGTTTGCAGCCGAATTGGGCCTACCATTCCGGGTACCAGTACCCCTTTCTCATATAAGATCGGCGTGAGTGGCGACACTGCTGTCACGTCAAGTGATGGTATTGTTTCAGAGACTTTTCAATTCAAATAATCAAATCTTTTCTCTTTGTAATATTACTAGCGAACCCGGTAGACGTTGTTCTGCTCGAACGTTGGGTTACTTACTAATTACTACATTCTCTTATTCTATAATATTTTCCCCGTTCCCATTTCCTTTCCCGTTCCCGTTGCATAATAGTTCACTATTTTGGCGTTAATGGCTTAAACATGAAAGATAGATAAATGCTGCCCCGGGCTTTCTTGTAGAACTATTTAAGATAAACATTTCCTTCATACACTATATGCGTGTAACTCTAAAGGTTTTTGCAGCGCACGCCTGAATAGCTCGCAGATGGCAGAATTTTCTCCTACTTAATTGAAATTGATCGTTATATTTTGGACAATTCACGCAATATCTTTATAATTTATAGTATATGTGTTATTGTGATTTATAAACTATATTATTGTAAAGTTTTATTAAAATCCATTCAGGAGTTTTTCCATGTGAGAGCTTCAAATATACATCTATACATCCACGTGTACAAGCATTTATAATATTAATAGTATTATAGGAAAAAAAGAAAATTGTTTTATGAAAAAGAGATTATTCGAATCAATTATAAACGTATATTTCAATTGCGTTATTTTATAGCTACAAATCATTGCACGCCAATAAATCCGGCTCCGATACAAATTTAAAAGGTATCTCCACAGCAATTCATAAAAGCAGGTGCGTGAAAAACATTTATATGACAGCGTCGGTGTCCTTTACTTTATTATTGACATGAGCGTTTTATTTATTTTTTATGTTACAAGGGGCAACCGTGAAGGCAGCAGACTACTAAGTGCCTACTGACGTCTATGGAAGGCACGACCAGGAGGCAAGCAGATGCGTTGCCGGCCTTAATGACGAGTTTAGGCCACCGAGAAGTCTCACAAACCGAACGAAACGCGATAACAACACCATCACTAGACGATGACAGTATTGCCGCCCCTTCACGCCGATCTCGTGTATGATAGAGATACTGGTACCCGTCGGTGGAACGAGCGAAGTCACGTCGCAGGGGTTGTTTTTGAGGGTGAACAAATCAAAGTAAGGGGATTTGTCATTTGTGTAAAGACACTTATAATGTGTACTTATATTAATTAATCGCAATTAATTTAATGTGCATGCAGCTAGTAACCCTCCTTAACTCAACTTTTAAGTTCAAATTTATTACCAAAATATGAGAATCAATGGTTAACAAAAATGTTAGCTATTTGATGTTTTAAAGCGCTTTGAAAAGAATTTTCGCTCTGACTTTTATAAAGATATAGTAATATCGTAGTTTATTGAGTGACTTCCAGATTGGCCTAGCCAAGTGGAACCTAGGTGAAAGGTTATCAATGGGTGGTACAAATGAGCTTCTCAAAGGTACTCTCTCCCTCCAAAGCCTGCATCTCGCTTCCGAAGCCTCTAAAGTCAGAAGGTCTACGGACTTTACAAAAGTTTTAAGGCTTTTTAGCCTTTGAAATGCCGGAGTATGCCCATGCATGGGTGCCGCGTGTGTGTACTTTACTTTGTTAGTTCAGGTGTTCCTTAGTATCCTTCAAACGGCAAAGTAAATTCACAATAGTTTACTTCAGTTAGTAAATGCAAAAAATAATATACCATTGAACCTTGAAAATACTTAGCCTAAATTTACGTTGTTTTCCGTTTCAAGTACTTGACGTTTCAAACAAAAAACACAGCGGCAAAGTTCTAGGTCACCGATAAAGCATCGACCATTATTAATTATGTACGAAACACGTCATATTTCATGGCATAATTTACCCTAGGTCACTTGTAAGTTAACATTTACTAGCCTCTATAGCCCAACAGGACAGACGGACTAGAATCTGTAGTAAGGCACACTTAGGTAGAATGTGTGCGGCGAGGAATGATGAAAGGTGAGAGCGTGGGTCGATATGCTCAACCACCGCAAAGGAAGATCTTCATTTCAGGCTAGGTGGCAAGGAGCGGCCGCGCCTCGCCGACAGTTGTTCGTTGAGGTCTATATATTATTGTGATCGTACGCAGAAACTGTGTTCGTGCGCGCCATCCCGCCATCCCTGCAGCGCCATCGGCTGCAAGTCCTCAAGGTCCTTGGTAAAATCTGCTGAGATATCACCTAAATCGCTCAACTAGAGTAAAAAACGAGAATATCACTTCAAAATCTTCCTACAACCTGTCAGTTATTTTACCTTCTACAGCTGCCTTGTTATTTCCCATTCATCCTGGTAGCTGTATTTCCCGCCGCGACTACCGGCCTATAATCGGTGTATGAAGCTACTGGCAGAATTACTTTTTAATATCATATTAAAAAAGTAATTCTGCCATTACGATATGCCTTACATTCTTGTCAAACTTTTTTTAAAGCTTAAAATAAATGCTCCGAAATATTTTTATGACGGTCTAATGTTGAAATGGAATAATACCAATAGTCCATCATACCAATAGTCCATCATACCAATAGTCAATAGCTTTTACTCCCGACTTCTAACAATTATTTCGTCTTGAGTATTATACAGTCGAAGACTTTATTAAACATGAAAGTGCTTGGAGTTGAGTCGCTCCAGCTCTGTACTTTATAGTTGCCATGGAAATGTATTAAGTTCATGTATGTTCATGTAAGAACTATTTTTAAAAGATTGGCTAACGAGTTTCTTGCTGATTCTTTTCGTGGCTCGACGTTTCCGAATCAGCGGTAGCTTTTAAATTATTTCACTATTTAAAATAGCTTGTAAGTCTACTTGAATAAACATATTTCGATTTGATTTTATTTCAGTGACTATAACGCAGGTTGGAGTAGGAACATTGGCCAACGAATTTCTAGCTGATTCTTAGTAGCTCATATTTCCTAATCTGTGGTAGCTTTCAAAATGTCTTTCAAAACATTTTGCGTTTGAAAAGAGCTTTTGTAAATGGCTATTTGAATAAGACATCTTCTGAAATTTGGATTTAAATTTAAATTTTGAATTAATCTCGCGGATTTAAGCCCGTCTATCTACAGTTGAAATGTAGCGGATTTAAACTCGTGCTACCTAATATACTTTGGCGACCCAAAATAAGTTTATTTTCGCGCGAATTTGTACTGCGACTATTAATGTTGGCACAACCCTTAGATGTCTTATATCTGGACCTATCGAAAAATCTTTTCTACTAACTATGAACTCCTTGCCAAATTTCATCTTAGTACGTCTCGCGGTTTTCAAGATGTGATAGCTGACCTTTCGCTTTTAAATACATAATATACATACACAGATTATATAACAATAACACTTTTAACAAAACGCAAATTTACAATGGTATAAGGGAAAAATCGCAATAGGTACCTACTCCATATAATAACAGCTACACGTTTCTATAAAATATCACAGAGTGACATTAATCGGGTCCCACTGTTTTACGTGCCTTCCGAAACACGGAGGAGGTCGGATATCAAATGTAAACCGACCGGCGACCAATGATTAGGCCACGACCTCCTCAACAATCAGCTTTTAGCTACCTTCGTATAATAAAGTATTCCTAGCAACTGTCATACATTAAGTAATTGGTACTAACCCATGTTTATTTTTACAGTCAGTAGACGGAGATGAAGTACTACAAGAGAAACCAGACTTCGTCTGTATCGCAAGTGTTGACGCAGCCAATTGTACAGTACCACGAATAAAGATAGATATGTGGTATCACGTTAGAGCTCTGGCGTTCACGAAAACTGCCGAAGGACCCCTATCCACCCCTTATGATTTTAAACTCAACCCAACTAACGAGAGTGAAAAAGACACAACGTGTTACTCAAAAACTCAAATACGAGCCTAATTCTTTGATTAATAATAAATAAATATGAATACTACTTTGTATTATTGACTTAACTCACTTTAATTTCTGGTAAAATTGCTAAAAGAATGCTATATCTTGTTATTGGCACGTCAAGTGATGGTATTGTTGTCGCGTTTCGGTCGGTTTATGAGAGTTCCCGGTGACAGAGAGGCCAGCAACGCATTTGTAAGCCTCCTGGTGGTGCAAATGTCCATGGACCTCTTTAGTCACTTGGATGAACCGCCTGCCGATTCGCCCCTGTGACAAAGACATTGTGTGACAAAGGGCTGGGGCGAGTGGTCAAATGCTTTGAGGCGTTACATGTCAAAATTAAAAATAATCCAAGAGGAAAAAAAACTGTTAAGCTGAAGTTTTGCCTTAATTATTTTTAATATATTCACAAAATTTAAAATTATGTGATGTCACACCAAGGTTCGAAAATGTAACAAATACGGGAGGGAGTTAAAAAATCGTAAAATTCGTGTCACATGTTTTATGGATAATCAGAGGATCTATTTCTATAACTAGAGAGTTATATAAAATTATACTTTATGCTTTCCTCAATATTTCTATGTCTTGATAGGTTTACCAACTATTAACCAGTTTTTGCTCATTAACTGCGGACGGTGGTTCTGTAAAGATTTCATTTTCTATGCCATATTATTGTGCTAGATCACAATGACCAAATAAAGCAGACTCCTTTAGAAATATAAATATAATATATGGATTTTCCCTCGTATTCATTCGCGGATTAAAGCAAAGTAGTTTAGTTTCTCATGCATGTCATGGATTTCCGCAAAGCAACGCCTGATTCTATCAATTACAAAAATAATAGATATATCTATATTATACATACAAGATAAAGGTTTCCTAAAACGAAGTCTCGAAAACCGCGGGACCTATAAAGATGACATTTGGCAGGGAGATAGTTTATAGTTAGTTCGCTAAAAACGAAATTTTACGATCGGACCAGATTACGAAAGTCTGAGGGCAAGTTTAATTTTATGCGAAAGAAGTCACGAGAAACAGCTAGTCATTTAAAGTAACATACAAGATTCACAAAAGTAGGTTTGGCACTGACTGGCAATATTGTCACACGTAAGAATTTCTATTACAACACTTGTTTTATTGCCGAATTACGTCCATTGCTATAGTTTGGCATTGGCATTGATTCGCTTTGCGTTTTGGCCATGTAGCGTAAAACAGGTATGCGATGGACAGCGTTGTAAATGTTTGTCATTTAAGACTGCTGGTAACACTTGTATGTTGTAACAATGTAGAATGCATACAGTCTAAAAATGCTTGTGCCTCCGAAGTATTCACCACAACATGCAAAATAGCGTGTAGGCGCCAACACACAAGATCGCCAATATCATTATTGGCTTACAGTGCGTGGTTGAGTTTAAATTTACAACATTATCAATATCAAACTCTGCGCACGCACAAGCAAGATTTGCAATTAACGAGTGGAGGGGCTTGCATTTTTAGACTGAACGCATTTGCAGAAGATAGTGTTGAAAGTGTAAACATTTGAGTGTGGTTATAGAGTTACGAACATCAAATATATTATGCATGAGAAACTAAACTACTTTGCTTTAATCCGCGAATGATCATGAATTCATTCGCGGATTAAAGCAAAGTAGTTTTGTTTCTCATGCATATCATGGATTTCCGCAAAGTAACGCCTGATTCTATCAATTATTCAAATATATTAATTGTATATGTTACTGACAATTTTTAGATATCTTTTTTAATGATGTATAATTCAGCAATAAATAAACTAACCCGTGAATTTGCTTTAACTTATTTCACATCCAATGTATATTAATATATAATACTAACAAATTAATGCATGCTATATACGTTAAAGGAAATTCCCTAATTGGTCTAGAGTTCTGTAGCTGGAATATACATCAATGCAATGGTATAATCTCATATATATTGCTGAATTATACATAAATGCAATGTTATTATCGCTTATACAAACAGCAACTCATTTTACAGACATTGCACAAACCTTTTTGCACATGGTTAACTTCATTAGCCCTATTCTGTATGATTAATGCTTTAAAATTATTAAGGCCGGTTAATGCTTCGATACTTTTGTTAATCAATCCGGTTGTATAAATCACAGATTCTTGGTTATACATGTTCGATTTAACTTCAGTGGTTAACGGGTACGACATAGGGATCACTCAAAGGCTATTGCAAACCTTTTGGTAGTCCAATTGTATGAACAATTACACCTGAGGGAATACCTATGGCGATGACGTCAAAGGTATTCCCTCAGGTGACCGTTCATCCGTTTGACTCTATTCTAGTACTAATATATAAAGCTGAAGAGTTTGTTTGTTTGCTTGAAAGCGCTAATCTCAGGAACTACTGGTCCGATTTGAAAAGTTCTTTCAGTGTTAGCACATTTATCAAGGAAGGCAATATGCTATATATCATCAGGATAAAAATGAATCTTTATTTTTTACCTAATTTTACATGTACGAAGTCGTGGACACAGCTAGTATTATATATTTAAAAAAAAAATCGTTATCAGATATTATGTACTTTCTTGTTCTACTTCATATCCGGCCTTTGAGGTGAGAAGAGAGACATCTCTTACAAACCGAACAAAATGCGACAAAAATACCATCAATTGGCGTGACATTGCCGCCACTTCACGCCGATCTCATGTGAGAAAGAGGTACTGGTACCCGGACGCGCCGGCTCATTTCGGCTACAAGCATGGCGCTACCTCTAATTATATGTAGTATATTATATGTAGTAGGGAAGGTTGAGGGCAAAAGACCACGAGGTCGCTCCCCTACATGCTGGTCTGACCAAATTAGGAACATCCTGGAACTAAATATTCCAACTGCCTTGAAACGTGCCGAAGACCGAGTGGCATGGCAGCTGGTTTACCTCTCCGTCAAGGCATATCAGAACGGGCACGACCTTCATCAGTGAAGTGAGATTAAGAAAAAGAAGAGATATAGCCTATTGTCTTCCTCGATAAATGGGCTATCTAACACAGCAATATTTTTTCAAATCCTACCAGTAGTTCCTGAGATTAGCGCTTTCAAGCAAACAAAGAAACAAACATATGTACAAACTCTTCAGCTTTATATATGAGTACAGATATAGATTTAGAAAAGTATAGATTATTTGCTTAGTAACTTGTGACGCACGAATTTTTATTTAAAGGTTATTAGGAATGCCTTTTAGGTATGTCTAATATTCCCTTTTTCACCTCCTAATAATCTTCAATTAAAAGCTTGTATTAGTAGTGGGTGCGACAATACCCCAACGGCGGTGGGGTTTGAACCTGGTACCTTGCGGTTTTCAGTCCATACCTTACACCGTTGAGCTATTGAGGCTCTAATTATAGAAATTATAGCGTAATAAAGTTGTTGAGACAGATATCATCATGCAATTGCTATTTCAAGATGGTAACAATGTATTGTTCTATCAAATGCTCACAAGATATAGTATAAAGTAATCGTTTGTGAAATTTCGCATCTTATTAACCTAATTTAACTGGATCCTCTCTAATTAGCCGTATTAAGGTCAAACGCAAACTAATTAATTACTAATTTACGCAAATATGCAAAGCAATACCACTATTATAACTAGTGATAAGAATTTAAGATTTTACATTGTTTGAGTTTCATCAAAAATTGTCCGTGAAACCAAAAATGTCGGTGTTTATTAATTGTTTCAGCGCTTTTATGTAAACTTCTATAATGCCGAAGCCAGACATAGCTTCATTTGAATGTTCATTTCAATAATCAAGTAGTGTGGGCCGGGGACTTGGAGTAGCTGCGCAAAGTTTTGTACTCTTCAAGGACAAAAATGTACAAACACTTTGAGCTATGTCTAGCTCTGGCATTATGTACACAGATATTTAAAGTGTTTTTAATTTACATAGAGATATATCTAGGTATTTCCGAACTAAAAACTATTACCCTATCTAACTAACTAACTAACTCAAGAACTACTGGTTCGATTTCAAAAATATTTTCAGTGTTAGATAGCCCATTTATTGAGGAAGGCTATAGGCTATATATTATCACGCTGAAATTGAATCTATTTTTTTTACCTAATTTTACGCGGGCGTAGTCGCGGGCACATTTAGTGCAATATATTATTATAAACCCTTCAGAAGATTACGCTGTACATATAGAAAGTCAAGCAGGGTGAAAGATTTTCATAAGTTTTAATGAGTTCTGGTAGCACTATTAAAACCTCTAGGTTTTAATAGTGCTACCAGAACTCAATTAAACCTTACCTTCTAGGGTAAAATTAATTAATAATTAAATAAAAAGGCGCGGTCATTAGTAACAGACTGTCAGTTTAATGTTATTTATGGACGATACACGTACAGATAAATTTTTACGACGCATAATAATTGCAATTTATGAGAATTTGAAAAAAATACTTCATGTGTTTATAAATCCTGCAAGGAATGCGAATCCCTTCACGGTCACTAAGCACTCGCAACAAGATAAGAACTATCAAAAATAATGATGCATGTTGTATGTTTAGATTAGTAACATCCTCTGTGGCTAGTTTTTTTATCATATGATGGTCGAACTTCGAAAATATCGTTGAATTTCTCTGAAGAATTGTGCTCAGACAAGCCGATTGGAATTAAAAGCGCAAATAGTGCTTTCAATTCAAATATCTTTATTGCTAATTTGGATTTTTTTTACAACAGACCTTAGAGCTAAAAGAGTACAGCCAAATTCCGCTTATAGTGTGCAGTATATCTTTATATTAATAAAAATTACATGAATAGTAAGGAAAAAATATACTTATCTAACAGTTACCTATACTATAAAGCCGAAGAGTTTGTAGGTTTGTTTGTTTGAACGCGCTAATCTCAGGAACTACTGGACCGATTTGAATAATTCTTTCAGGGTTAGATAGCCCATTTATCGGGGAAGGCTATATGCTATATATCGTCGCGCTAAAACTTTTCACTGAATTTTACGCGGGCGAAGTCGCGGTAACAACTAGTTTATGATAAAATTAAAAATTAAAGTTTCTAAATTAAATAATCTTTATTATGAAATGAAATACCTTTTTAAATAATAAGGGGAGGATCACCAGAGTAAATATCAATACCATGGATGACTTCCTCACCAGAAGAAATATTGCTTTGCTTTTGCATATACCTTTTTATACTAACTAATGCAATACGGTTCGGCTTAAACTAGTTAACTGACTATTAAGCCGGAGCCGGACATAGCTTAAAGTGTTTGTACATTTATGTCCTTGATGCCCACAAATTTCCACAAAATTGTGTGCACTTACACAAAGTCCCCGGCCACACTACATGATCATTGAAATGATCATTCAAACGAAACTATGTCTGGCCCCGGCATTATAAATGATTACAGACAGCAATAAATTTAGTAACACGAGAAGTTAAGGATAAAGTGACTAAAAAAATAATTTCAAATACAAATTTGATAATAATTCAAAATACCATAATGATAATGTACGGGAACGGTATATTGTTAAGGCAACCAGGTATAAAGTGTAATTTAACTGAGTCGTTTGTCTTGTGGCCGAGACTGACACGTTGACATGCAAAATGACTAGACGACGTTTGAATGGGTCAAATTGCACCCGGTAATCTGACAGCACGAAATTTTGTGACTCATTTTAGAACATAATGAGGACTGGGACTATTTTGAGACTGGTACTATAGTAGTGTATATAAGCACTATGAAATAATAAAGGATTTAATGTAATATTACGCCCAAACAAATAAAATGACCGTATATTTTGCGCCTATAACAAAGATAATACACTTTTCTTCTTCACAATATATAAATTAAAGCAAGGGGAATACCAGCAAAATCCCTATACAACCTACTAAAAGACCTTGGCTTGTCAAGAACTATCATAAGTTCATTACTGGAAAGGTAAGGTAACTTCTGAATAGACCATGGACCATGCCTCTTACACCTATATTTTCAAGCTTGTTAAGCAGCGAGGGGATAATATGGGGGATATGATGATAAATGAATAGCTCGCCCCGCAGCCAAATCCTTTGCAATCTAAGCGAACCCTGGTACTTAACCGGGATAACGCTAGGAAGAAAAAGAGATCTCGTGAAATTCGGGCACAAATCTATGCATAACATTTTTATTACTCGAACAACGACATCTATTTGTCATTTTAATTAAATGTCGTAATTACACATATTTTTCTCCATATAACTGGATCGAAATAAGGACAAATCAAAATTAATTATTATTATAAATAGATCATAATGTAAATACATACATTGTTAGTTTGTGACATGACAAAATCTAATTCAATTACATCATCCAATTGTAAAATGTGTGTGTAAATCGTTTGGCATCGGTGTGCGTGTGGTTTAATTTTAATGATTTAATATATAAATAATGCATATTTTATAAAAATAATAGCATTAACACATCATCCTCTATATTAATTATAATTGAGCCAAATTTCATAACCCTCCGTTTGCGCAATTTTTGTAAAACGGTACCGAAAGTTTTTGTTAACTATTAATGATGTGTTTATCGTGATATAGCGTTACCGTTAATTGATATGTATGAGTAGCAGAAACATAGGTAGAGATACAAAACCAATAGGTTAAATTTTCTTGGAATACGATTTTCCCTTTAAAATAATGTTAAATACTGTAAACACGATTATATCGAGCAATTAGCTTAGAAAAAATATATTTCAAAGGAAATTTTAAACTGGGGGAGAACATTAACCGTGTAATAGCAACGTTTAATGGAACCGGAAGTGGCTATGAACTTAAATGAATGAGACATTGATTGTAGGTGCGGCCGGAAATTGAAACTTGACTTCCCTTCCCTTACACATTGACGCAATACTTAAGGTGTAATTTTTTATACTGTATATATTTTAATCAATGAAATGAAATTTACTTGTTTTTGGGGTTCCGTAGTCCTTCAAGGAACCTTTATGGTTTTGCTCTTTCCATCCTTCTGTTCACCCTCACGTTGGTTCCTCCCCCCCCCCCCCGCCGCACGCCCGGACCCGGCTGACAGTTAACATTTTCATCCTTGTTCAGCTGATCCAGAAAAGCAACCAACAAACATATCTTTTGCCCCCCCCCCCCCCATGGCCTTTGCCACACAATGTCACATTTTTATTTTGAGTGTTGGGAAACTGGGGATAAGGGCACGAAAATTTAACGCGATAACGCCGAACGCTTAGGCTGATCGTGCCTCTCTATCGCTTACACGCTTGGCTCAGGCGGAACGTGACAATGAGTCATGCTTTTGCGCGCGACGTTCATCGATATATATAAGATGTTATCGCGTCAAAAATAACTAAAATATAATTATAAGCCCTTGACCTAATATATGATTGACATTGCAATGAACTTGAGCCAAAATTAACTATAAAATATTGCAATACGTTTTCGTGGGATCTGATAATTGCTTAAATGTTGTTCGTGAGTAAAAACGATTTTTCTCATAGCTTATCGCCGAACCGCTTCGTTTTGTCATTGACTATGACGTAAGATTTCTTGCTTTACCAGTCCTTGAATAGTTTTCATTATTGAAATACATACTATCCTATATATACATACAATATATGTATATATATATATAGGAGGATGTAATTTAGTTAACCATCATCTATTAGCAACCTTAGAGAAGTCCGAAGAAATAAAATTGATCACCATCACCATGATGAAGACTCATAGAAGGATATTATTATAGGATGTTTTTATTTCATTTTTTTTATGTTACAAGGGGCAAACGAGCAGGCAGCAGGCGCCTAAGTGCCTACCGACGCCCACGGACATCTGCACGATCAGAAGGCTGGTAGATGCGTTGCCGGCCTTTAATGACGAGTTTAGTCATTTATAAGAATGGTAGAGTCAGATTTGACCTAGTATTTTTCATACTATTTATTATTTATGTTCTAGAATTGAAATGAATGTTTTATTCTAAAATATTAAAGATTGATGCAATGGATAAGTTAACGTTTTGTTGCTAATTTAATTCCAGTTCTATATTAAGTGCTATATTTCAGTGTGGCACGGGTATTTATGTGACTAATTTCTGTTTAAAGTACTAACTTTTGCACGGGAGCCCTTGTAAATAGTAACCAATAGAATTGGTTTCCTTGCTTCTGTTCTTATTCTTGTCCAATTCTAATTATTCTTCTTATTCACGTCTCTACTTCTTCTTCTTACAGATTCATAATATCTCGTAAACCGGACGGCGCTCCCGTTACGGAACGGGCGATCCCTCTGGCCATCGAAATTTAAATAAAAAGGCTAAAATAAAACACACTTCTATACAAATATATAAAGCTGAATAGTTTGTTTACTTGAACACGCTAACCTCAGATACTACTGGTCCGATTTGAAAAATTCTTTCAGTGTTAGATAGCCCATTTATCGAGGCAGGCTATAGGTTATATATCATCAAGCTAAAATTTAATCTATTTTACACGGACGAAGTCGCAGGCACAGCTAGTTACAGATATTAATATGAGGTAAAAAAAAAATCTAAAGGTAAATTAAATAATTAAAGCCATAATTGTAATTTCTTAATCGTTCAAATTTTGAATTAATTTTAAAAAGAAATTCTAGTTTTAAAATTCCGTTACAAACAGAGTACTATATCAAAACAGATGATGTTTTATGAAAGTAAACTTTACAAGCCTTTTTTGAATCAAGTATTTTAAAAGCTACCACTGATTCGGGAACTTCGAGCCACGAGAAGAATCAGCAAGAAACTCATTAGCTACTCTTTCAAAAATTGTTCTTACAAAAAATAAGTTTAATACATATGGCGTTGGCTGGCCAACAGGTATATATTGCTGACGACAAACTAAACATTTAATTAGCGAACCTTTTCAATCTTCGTGATGTCATTGGAGATTACTGCATGTTTCTCGGTATCTTCAAGGTGAACGCGTCGAGTTGGGAAACAGCTATTATAGTTGCAAATGACCAATACTATAATCACTATACTAAACCTCTTTACAAAACACGAGTAAAATGACACATGTGCTGCAGTACGGAGACGACTTAGGCCTTTTAGGGAGAGGGCATATTTATTTCTCTAAAGCCAGCAACGTATTAGCCAGAAAAAATGTCCCCAATAAATCGAATATTACATTGGGCGAATATACAAGGTGTAAAAGTCATCGTACCGCAAACTTTGTGATTTGGCTTTAATGCCCTAAATAAAATCACAAAAAATATTCATCTCTGAAATGAGAGGTTACAGATATTGCCATCCTGATTCCATTCTTGAGCGCGCAATGTATCGTGAACATTGGGAAGCAATCGTCAGTAAAATGTTGACGCGCCAAACAGGTCAACGCCGCGCCACGCTATCTCTGTTACGAACTTTTAAGTTTCATTTACATTGCGGTTTGATGTAAAAATATTGAAGAAATTTGTTTCTGATTGTAAATCGCATTGGGTCGTCGTCGTCGTCGTCGTCGTCGTCGTCGTCGTCGTCGTCGTCGATGATGATGAGTACGACGAAGGGGCGTGACCAGTTATCTGACAGATAGAGAAAAATCCACCCTCTGAATATAAAACTAAATACCAAATATTTCAGAACCGTTTTATGGTAAATGTTTTTTAACTTTATAAAATATTGTATAACTGGTATCGCTCACGAGGACGTTCTCGTGTTAACTTGCTCATTAGTTCATTAAAGTGGGTGAAGATTTACTTCCGTTTATATTTCACAACACTATCTTCGTTAACGTACCGTGATGTCTTGTTATTTCTTAGAACAAATTATAGAGCCATGACAAACATGATAAGTAATTTGTTTTTTGTTACTATCATTAAACAATCCAACCGTGGGATACTTTTGAGTATACATATATGTACTTATTTAGACGCAATTTGTAAACGTAAGTTTTTGATTGAAAAAAAAAACAATTTAAACTGTTTCAATTGCTTGAGAATACAGATACTCGTCAGACTGAACTAAAAAAGTTCAGTCTGACGAGTATCTTCTTTATTATAATATAAAAATGAAACGTTTGTTATTTTTGCTACAACTCAGACACAGATGAACTATTTTTAATTTTGTTTGTTTCATTCCCGTTGTTTCCGGAAAGGTTTAAAGGAATAGTTAAAAGATTATTTTTTTTATAATGGCTCTAACATCAGTGCTGATTTACCAGTGTACCAGTGTAAAAAAAAAGATTATTTATAAAATGCAGATTTATTTGCTATTTCAATTCACGGAATACTTTAAATTAAAGACGTTCGTACTAAAATTTCTCTGACGTACTATTTAAAATTATTATTTCATAAAAAATCCGCCAGTGTCACGTTTTATGCAAAAAAGATTAAGGAGATTGGTTTATTGGGATATAGTAGTCGAGCCATAATTCGGTCGAAATATAGTCTGCCGGGTCCGCTAATAAGAATACAATTATTTTAAGTATGTCTAATTTTGACATCGATGCGCAAACGAAGCGTTACAGCAATTTTTTTTTTAATATACAGCGATGAACAAGGGCATACGATTTGTGTAAGGTAAGCAGCTATCGTAGACCAGAGGCTTACAAATAGCTTCAACACAAAAGTTGCAGGATTCAACATTATCCTCTACCTAACATGTAGGTATAAGTGTTACTACTCATCTATCGCTTGATCGTTAAGACCTACTTAGCCTAGCGATTGACTCAAATGCCGGCCACTTATTAAAACCTCGACCTCCTCCAAATTAAAAAAAAATAACGCAATATCAAAACCCAGCGATACTCGTATGATGTACCCATTTGTGTTTATTTATACTTTATGAAAGTAACGCAAGCCAGCTTTTTATGGAAGGTCACAAAGCTTCCCACCTGAATATTAATAAAGTTTTTGTACGCGTCGCAAAGTTCCCGGCGACAGTATAATGTAAATACACCTTTATTTTATTTTTTAATTTATTGTGGTTTCTGTGTTGCGTTGAAATACATCTAGTTTTTTATACTAGCTATCTGTAGCGATTTCGCTTGCTTTTAAGGATCCATAGTCCTACCAGGAATCCTATAGTATTGTTCTAACCGTTCATCCGTCGTCCGTCCGTCTGTGCGAGCCTCACTAGCTTTTTGTAGTTTTATATTAATTGGATAGCTCTTTTAAATAAAATGCGAGGTTTTTACACAGCTTTTTTATTATGGGTACCATTTTTCTTGATTTCAAAGTGTTTTTTGATTGTTGTCCCTCTTCTCCTCCCGGATTCCCAAACTATTAGATGTAGAGACTTCAAATTTTACATTTTAATATGAAATTATAAAAACTCATTACGAAAATTTTTTTGAGCGAAATCGGACAACAACTTTTGAGTTATTTAACAAAAACCTTATTAGATACGGAACTCTTCTACATAAACATGTCTTTAAACACCCTGGGAAACTTTTTTTAAATAAAATTACTGGAAATAACTTAATGTCGTCTTGTTTAGTTTCCTCATCAGAATAAAGAATATTATACATAAAAGAATGTAAGAGATTGCTTTAGCAATAAGACCGCCTTTGCACGCTTTTTAACATATTACAAATTGTTTTAATTCTTTTTACTTAACTTGGTGTGCAATAAAGAATTTATCTATCTATCTATTATACTTAAAAGCAACCTTAGCCTTAATTGCAGTCTAATGTAGTTAAGGATGAGGTGGTCGTAGCAGAAAACCTCCTCTAAAAATAAGTCAAACCATTCTTATTAATATGACTATTAACTCTGCCTGCCTGACTATTTCCTCCTTAATTTATCCTATGTGAGCTATTTTTCTTTTTTATCTAAACTTTGTATTTGTGAAAATCCTAGCTAAAGATCGTTTTATACTATGTGAAGATAAGATATAACTATGAATATTAATATTCATTAATCAAGGTTTTGGGAGAGGAGAGTGGCATACCCGCCGTAGCTGTGCCCGAACATGCCGACCCGCGAGCGGTCGATAAAACCGTACCGGTCCAACACTTGCCTACAAATAGCAGCCAT
>JANCMC010003184.1:66492-77109 GCA_024363005.1 Charaxes varanes
ATTGCAAACCGGTTCTTAATAGCAACCATATTGCAAACCGGTTCTTAATAGCAACCATATTGCAAACCGGTTCTTAATAGCAACCATATTGCAAACCGGTTCTTAAGTATTTAGGTCATGGCTCGAGCGATGCACTTTTTAGAAAAAGCTGTTTGTCCTTTTACTGTCATCGACATGAAATTAGTCTAACTAATCAGTGGTCGGTTGCAGGCGTTCATTGGCTAAATCTGAAGAAAACAGAGAGGCTTAGTTTGGAGGAGGCCTATACCCAAAAGGGGTCCTTAATTATTTAAGAATTTAAATTATTTAGCTATAGTTATTTAAAAGTATAAACTAAATGTAATTAAGGATTGAATAAAGGCTTTTATTATTATTATCGGTGGTCGGCTTTTGAGTCAATCGCAAGGTTAAGTAGTTCTTGCTACGACCGGGTGATAGACGGTTGATTCATTCTAACACTGGTTTATGTTTGATATAAGACCTTATCCGTGTTTCGGAAGGCATGTAAAACAGTGGGACCCGATTAGTGTCACTGAGTGATATTAGTCGTGAGGTTTCAGAGATCGTGGGGGTTCCGAGGATGACGTCATAGGGTAGTCTGTCATCTTAACTCGCCCCACGACCTCTGCAATGTAACGGGGCTTGGTACAGGACCGGGATAGCGCTAGGAAGAAAAAGATAAGAAATCAGTCTAAAAATATTTTTTCTTGTTTCATAACACACTACCCGCGACTTCCTATGCGGAAAATTTGGTAAAAAAACTAGATTCAATTTTAGCGTGATGATATATAGCCTATATAGCCTTCCTTGATAATTGTGCTGTCTAAGACTGAAAGAATTTTTGAAATCAGACTAGTAATTCCTGAGATCAGCGCAATCAAGTAAACAAACAAATCATCGAGACGTACATATTCATCAGCGTAATTACCTTTTTTCCGGCAGTTTTCGAAATTTCTAATACTAATATTATAAACGCGAAAGTTTCCACACATAGATGTATGGATGTATGTTTGACGCTCTCTCACGGAAAACTACTGAATGGATTTTAATAAAACTTTATAATAATATAGTTTATACAACAGAATAAAACAGGCCAAAAATTATAAAGATATTGTGTGAGTTGTCCAAAATGTAAAGATAAATCTCAAGTAAGGATGAGTTAATAAGGTATCTTCAATTAAACTGAACTATTAGTCAACAATTCAATATATGAGATGTTTGTATTTAAAATTGTACTCAATTGTTTTAAGTTTAATTGTTATCTTAAGTTAAATTTAAATTAAACTGAACTATTAGTCAAAAATATTACACACCATTAACGGTAAATTGTATTGGGACTAAAAACATGTAACATCTTATGTACCACCTGCAATTTTTGCAATAAAAATCTTTTCTTTTAAATCAAATGTACTCCGTTATTCATTTATGTCTTTTGTTTGCAATAAAGTATTTATCTATCTGTCTTTATATATTGCTCTTAGTTTTAATATATTGCTTTTAGGATTCCGTAGTCCTACAAGGAATCCTCCTAATTTCGCTCTATTTGTCCGTCCGTCCGTCCGTCTGCCCCCAAGTTGTCTTGAAATTGAAATACTTGAAATTTGTCACCTTGATAGGACATGCCAAAACCTCACTAGGAAAACCATTATTAGGGAAATCGGATAATAACTTCTGAAGTTATTTCACAAATACCTTCTATATAAGCATGTAATGTCACGTCACGTCAAGACATCACATAACGTGACCAAGAACGTGGCAAGCTACGTTCTTGGCCACGTTATTTAACACTACATCTAAACTGTCAAAAATTTCGCTTAAGACACAGAAAGGTCTGGCAGGGGATTTAAATAACGGAATGGTAATAAAAAATTTTTTTAATTTCATCTGGAACGCGGGAAGATTGTTGAAAAATATATTAAATCTGCGCCAGCTTCGAACATTTGCAATTCATACAGCGAAGTAGAAAGTTAATTAAGCGCAAGTTTCTACAATTCTCAGTGTCTTTGGTATTTTAGATTCTTTATTGTTAAGTTCCGTTATATTGTTGTTATGTTATTGTCAAGTTCCCGAGAGTAGGACCTGATATTAGCGTTCAAGTAAACAAACAAACTCTTCAGCTTTATATATTAGTATAGAGTATAGATAGCGCCTGTCACAACCAACCGTCGAGATTTGAGTCTTGTAGTTTTGTTGTGGATTGGAACCTGGCTTAATTGTTTTTCAAAGACACTAAAACGACTAGTGCTTGTAAAGATCTCATGATTTTTTTAGTATGTAGATGAATTTCTTACTACTGTTCCTCAGCTCTTCAAGATTGTGTTATAGGAACACACTCGCGTCTATGTATTTGTGATTTACACCTCGTCCCAGTTTCATATATAAACAATAAATACTTGAGACGGCTCAGAATAGACTTTGAGAAAAACGAAAGATTGACTGACAGCTCACATTAATGTGCGACGTATCTGTTTTGGTTCTTGATTTTAAAAAAACAAGAGCCTTTAGAGTTCATAGTGGAATCAAAAACTATAACTTGTATTAATAATTGATATGTATCAAAAAACATAAAAAAAAATGAAAAATACGAAACACAAATAAAATTCGTTTATTGCTTTATTCCTCGATAACTACCGTCAGTAGATAAAACCAAAAGGTTTGGAGATATATTTTTTTAAATTTCTTTTTATATATAACCTCACATTTAAAATTGTTTACATTATTTTTTTAAAGTCACCACTTGATGTATTTTTGATCGTGCAAAAACAGAAAGGTGGCCACCTTCAAGATGTGACTATTAAAAAATAATGAAAAAAAAAACTTTAAGTTTAAAAAAAAAATGATATCTCCAAAACTAAAGGTACGTCACCTTAAGTTGTTTAATGTAGGGAAGTTGTTTAAATTAAGGAAATTCTCGTGTCGAAGCCTGTACTTTGTCTTCCTCTTTTTAATACATCGCACGGGCTATAGTTTAAAACATCTTGTGATGATTTTATCACAGGATATTTTCACATGAGTAATGTCCTTGTCAGCAAATAATTGACAATTCATGCAGCTTCATAAAGATATTAAGATGAATCGGAGGTAGATATCATTATTGGGTTACTAGGAGATACTTGACGAGCTCTCGAACATGTAACGATTTGTTTTGAAGATTTGGCTCCTACCAGTAATTTTTGGGTCGATGGCCTTCCCAGAATACATTTTAAGCAGGTCAAAAGTTGGCATTGTTTTACTTTAGACAACAAAATCTATCTCACGCTAAGATTAATAGGAGCGGAGCACCAATGCAGAATGTTTCGAAAGCGGCGGTTTTTCTCCCTTTTGAGATCTTCCGCTGCGTGCGCTGCGTAAACGGTTAAAGTTTAGCAAAAACCATCTATGACGAAATTGTTCCCCTTTAAAAATTTTAAATACTAGTCCGCGACAGCATATGTTTATCTTTAATATAACCTTTTTTATGCTAACCAATTTTTTTCTATAATAAAGCATTTTTTGCGAAGGTGTTTTTATAAACATGACATTGATCCTTATCCAAAATCAATTTTTTAAGCCCTTAAGTGATAAAAGTGGTCCACGTGGACGAATTCGCGGGGTACAGCTAGTATTTAACAATTCTCATGTACTGTTTTGCAACTTTTCAAACAATTTCTGCCCTTTCTTGTATGTTGTATTTATCTGTGGTAACTTTACTGGTCGATGTATTAGTTTTATTAGCATTAAATTTAAGATTAACACGTACTGTGTGTTTCCCTTAAACATAAAAATTAAATACACTTAAACTAAGTTTTGTTATGTTAAAACATATTTGTTTACTTATATAAATAATCCTTTTATTTTACGTGAAATCCATGAACTTCGTAAAAACAATTTTATTTTAACGTTACAAACAGAAACTTTAACGTTGTTTATTTCGATAATTGGTGGAGAAAGTTCCATAAAAAATATACAAAATTCCTAGAACATTTTCAAATTTTGTCAAGTTTAAGAAGAAGCTTACCGGTTGCTCGATGAAAATATATTATCATAGCCTATACACATTTACAAAATACTACTAGTAAGTAAGGTTCAAATGCAAATAAATGAGAATCACGCAGAACATTCTACAGATGTACATTAAAAGGTAAACAATAAATGACTCCACGTATTCTAGAGACAGGGTCGGGAAGTTGCTACATAAATCAGAGCCAACTTCATCCAAACGACCCTCTGGTGACATTAAGTAAGGCCACATTCGTTTTTGAATTGTAACAAATCGTGTTTCTTCGGTATTAGTGCCGTTAATTTTTACAGGTATTTTTTAGTATGATAGATAAAGACACTAAAGCGAGTAGTACTTGTAGAACTTACTGTTCCATGGGAGACCAACATCCCCAAAGACCACCTGATAAAAACGAACAAGTACTTTGACCTAACCAATGAACTCACGTGTCTTCCTCGCTGATGAGATCCCGCGGTTGTAACTTAAGGTATTAAAAGTAATTATATAATATTCTTGAATAAATCAATAAAACATAAAAATATTTGTTTATAACCGTCCGTGTGTCATACAGACCTATGTATGTATGTATATATTTATAATTTCAGAAAAAATTGTATAAAAAACGCAAACAAAACCGCACGCAACAACTAGTAAAGTTATTCTTTTAGGAGGGCTTTTAACCAGGCGGCCATAAAAATAACACTGTCTACTAAAGCAGACCATAAAGAACGTCGAAGTTTATCTCAACATCTTTACAGCCGAGCTTATGGTATAAAGCATGCTGCTCTCTATTTGTGTATTCAATATTGAGATTAAGTGCTCAAGTTTTATCTCTTAATGATCCCTTATTGCTTTTAAAGTATACTTGAAGCCCACCTACACTTTTTTAAACATATACACGTGAAGCAAAATCTTTTGGTACCACTTAAAGAAAACGACGCTCATGGTAGAGTAAGAAAATTTGCATATTTAGAGTTTATACGTAGGTCACACTATAAGTTTTTCGTAACTTAAAAAACCAACATGTGATAACCACAATATTATGTTTATTGCTTTTCAAAATACCCTCCTTTATATTTTAAACATTTTTTCATGCGATCGAACCATTTTTTAAAACAGGAGGATCACAGTTCTGAAGGCATGTTTTCTACGTTTCGATGCCCATGGACATTTGCATAGCCTGGAAGCTCTCAGATACTTTGCCTGCCTTTATGTGGCATTGGGCCACCGGGAATTCTAACAACATGAGGGCCTAGCACGCAAATCGTCGATAGTTTTACTTATTTTTACGTTCGAAAGTAAACGTTAAATGAAGGTTCGTGCCTCCATTTTACACGACTTACATGGTCGTAACGTCGAAGATTCTATAAGTGTGAGATCTGGTTTCATTCCTGGTAGCAATATTCAGCAACTAACTTGTGCGAAATGGTAGCATTAATATTTCATTTGACGTTCGGTTTCGAACGTAAAAGTAAGTGAGACTATCGAGCATGTTCGTGCTAGGCCCTCTGAACGAAACGGATGACAATACTATCACTTGACGTGATAGCATTACCGCCCCGACACGCCGATTTTATGTAACAAAGAGGTACTGGTACCCGAATGCGCCGAACCAATTCGGCTCAATGATATCATTATCACATTACCATTCCTCAAGATAGATCTTTCACTTATCTTATATAATAAATAAAATTATACAAACACCGTAAAACCCCTGTCGACGTAGTGCTAATGTTGCAAGCATTTTTATTTAAAAAGTGGAAGAGTAGGTACTCTTTATTATGATTTTATGAGCTTGTTAGGATATTGACGAAGGCTATCGAGTTCTGCAAACACAGATTCATCTTAATTTACTGAGGGAAATTAAAAGATAAAACACCGCGACCGGTGTGAATCAGAGCGTCTGCACCCCGCAGTGTGTGCGGTGAGGCGCGCCGTAAACGTTACACTGCGGACACCGGGTCGGGGCTGCCACTTCACATTTAGTTCCTATTTTTTGGAAAATGATATATCTGGTTCTTATAACCGGCGAGTTCGGCTGCCTCGAATTCAGTTTCTGTTTTGCACCAAAGTGGCCTATGTCCACATCCAGAATTCAATCTATCTCGATACTGAACTTCATCAAAGTTGGTTTAGCGGCTTAAACGGGATTTAAAACGTAACAGACCGAGTCACTTTCACATTTATCATATAAATTATATCAGGACCTTTTGTAGACTTGACAAGGGCTTATATTATTATTATTTATAAAAAAATATAATATCTGGCTATAAGATGTAAATAGACTGTTTTCTTTGTCTTAAAATTGAAGCGGAATGTTTGCACTGAAATCTATTGGACTTTTGGGATCGCTGATCTTGGTATAGCTAACTTACATCATAAAAAAATAATTTAAGTTTTTCATAATGCTATAAATAACACTGTGCTATATTCACACTTTGGAAGAAAAGCAGGAATACTTGGCGACTAATTAGTACAAAAGTAATTAACTTAGAAATTTTTCATATTATTTTTTTTTTATTCTTAAGCATTTTAGACGACGCAATTTTATTAGGGCTTCTAATCCGCCCCTTTCCATTGACATTATTAATTGTGATTTATACAATCTAAAAAAATCAATAGTCGCGATCTAATTGCACTTTCAACCCTAATTACACCTACTTGCGTTTGGTTGTATATCAGATACAGGACGGCGGGCGGTCAGCGTGCTCCATTCGGCTAACCTTTGTATTCAATTCTATCAGCTCTGATCAATACATGAAAATGTAGTAAATTGGAGCAAGAAAAACTGTTGAATTGTATTTAAACTGAAGCGAAATCCCATTTGTAACATTCCAAAGTAACAAATTTAAAGCTAAAGTTAAAAGTGTTTCTTATCTCAGTTTTCACACGTAGTTCTGCAAATTAAAATAATAAATCAAACAATTAAGTGGCATAGTGCAAAGTGCAGACGTCCTTTTGCCTTAACGACTTTCCTTGACACCTGTTAAAAGTTCATAATAAATTTCTTAAGTAAATCTCTATGCACATTTTATCGCTTACTGCTATGGTAATAAGAGTTAAGTTGGTGCGAATTCGTAATATAAAATTTGCATTGTCTAACAAACTATGCAGTTTCAGTAAATTGTAAAAGGAAATTACTTTTAGAAACTCGAAATTAAAGCTTTAAAACGTCCGAACCAATATGTGTAAACTTTTTATTTAACATTTGCCTTGAAACATGAAGTTCTAAAAAAGACGACATAATCTGTCTTAGGGAACTAGGCACTGATTGCCTTTGCCTCATAGGTTTGAAGATCTTTATTTTCTATTAAAGACTAACAAGTCACTTATGTGTAAGATTAATTACTCTACATAGATGAGCGACGAATGGGTACGAGTGACTGTCATTGGCATTAGCCGACAGTTTCTTCAACTTGTCAGGGAATTGGTGGATTTTGTGTGGACAAAAGAGCCGACTTTTTTACATGGAAACAAATTTATGCATGTTGTTTTATATAATCGTCGGTCATATATCAATAAAAGATTTTTAAATTAAGAGTAGTATACTCGTTTAATGCATTTAAGGTGGGTAGTTTTGAATAATGATTGTTCGTTGACGAATTTCAAGATCAAAATAGAAAACTACTTGTTCCTCATGGATGTCTTTCGACTGTATATATGTATAATGTATTATGTATATTACTAACGGACTCGGCAGATGCTGTCCTGTCCGAACGTTGGGTTACTTACTATTTACTACATTTTTTTTATGCCGCCTTGATCTTTCTTGCATGGCACGAACGTTTTATATTGTTTGTTAGAGCCAATTCACATTTTTCCGCGAGCTGCTCGTTTTTTTTTTTTGCGGCATTGACACATTTTTATGAGTTGCTCTTCTCGCACAATATTGTATTTCATTTTTAATTCTAGTACATTTCTTATTTCTAATGTTTAAAACAATTTACTACATTATATCATCCTATAATATTGTCCCCCGCTTGCCTGTATGTAAACTATAATTGTGCCAAAATCTTTACACCTCGTATTATTATATAGCCCATGAGACTAGCCACCGCTACATAACGAGATGGCAATGATTTCAAGTGGAAAAAGGTTACAACAAAACAAACTAGATGGCGCTGTACGGATGACGACGACCGCAGCATAAACACTGGTCACGCTTTAACAACGACCGGAGTACAAACCTATTTGAGGAAATAGCTGATTCTAAGCGCCCAACAGGGCATCCGATGTTGAGGTTCAAGGATTGCGCAAAGCTCGATATTGCCTCTTTCGATATTAACTTTTATCACTGGAAAGATTTGGCGGAAGATAAAGACAAATGAACGAAACACGTCACGGCTTAATATCTCATGACAATTCTTGCTTCGCGGTGATATATATGACCTTATACCCAATATGCTTATCTTTAGCAACGAGACTTCCCAGTATCAGTAGCACGTATACATATGTATATATAAGTAATTCTATGTTGATTCTAATTCTCTTGTCGTATTGTTTCGGTATGCATCGTGCGAGTGCTGATTTGAATGTTAAGTTATTTTTTATAGGATGACCGCTTACCAACATGTATGTACTTCTCCTTCAGTTTATTTGTTCATATCTCAATACTTGTTATTAGGCAACTTGTGAGTCATAAGAGATTTGCATAATTTATCACACTAAGACACGTCTGTGTATGAACTTAAGTACTTAATGAGCGAATGTAAAATGAAATAAGATTGCGTGAGGTTAAACCCCAACTCTCGATTTCACCTGCTCGTTGTATTTAATCATTTCACCCAAAGGTGGAAACTCTAACTATTTTCATCTGTTCACAAGAACGTTTCATCGGAGTTCAAGGAATCTTTCCTAGACTAGCATTATTCCGGTTAAGTACCAGGGTCCGCAGAGATTGCAGAGGATTTGGCTGTGGGGCGAGTTAAGATGACCGATTGCCATCTGAAGTCATCCTCGAAACCCCCACGGACTCTGCAACCTTACGACTAATATCACAAAGCGCGATTAATCGGGTCCCACTGTTTTACGTGCCTTCCGAAACACGGAGGAGGTCGGATATCAAATATAAACCATCCTCTTGGGCTTTATATATTAAGTATAGATGTTTAACCATATTTTAAGCATAAAAATTTCATTGGAATTGAAACGTTTATTAAATAATATAGTATTGGTTTGCGGGAGAGATCTTATATCATCTTTAGTCGTATTTATGACGTGGAGTTTTCCGATAAATAAAATCACCGGATATCGCATCAGTATTACACCCACACTATCCGATAATCTCAAAATATAACATGATATCTATACTAATACTTAAAGCTGAAGAGTTTGTTTGTTTGCTTGAAAGCCCTAATCTCAGGAACTACTGGTACGATTTGAAAAATTCTTTCAGCGTTAGATAGCCCATTTATCAAGGCAATAGGCTATATATCATCACGCTAAAATTGTTTACCTAATATTACGCGGGAAAAGCCGCGCAACTTTTGTATATATAATAGCTAAAGGTCACCTATCACGAATACCGCGGAACGTACAAAGATGGAATTTGTCAAGAAGGTCGTTTATAGTTTGTAGACATCCGCTATGAACGGAATTTTCGATAGGACCAGATTAAGGAGGGAACCAAGAGGGAGCCAGATTAAGAAGTAGGGGAAAAGGGCTAGTAAAGGGATATAAAAAAACGGGATAACAGAGAGACTGACCAAATTTGCATTTATAATAGTAGAAATAATCCCCTCTATAACACGGTACTCATAAAACGCATTAATATTATTATATTCTATATAATATTATGTTATGCGCAATCGGGGTCGTACAAGCGCGTTGTACGAGAATACTCCTACAACGCGTTTTCCTATAACGCGGAATAAATCTACCGTGTTATAAGGGAGATTGCAGTAGATAACTTAGAGCGTTTCTACGTCTTAAGGAAATCTAAAAAGCACCATCATGGAATAAGCGATTTGAATTTGGTAAAAGCCCCAGCTAACGAGTCGCCCCGCCCACACTAATTGTACGCAGTGCCTACTTTGTATTCGTGTCAAGTGGTAGAGCGCCTTAGCCATCGCTCGTTAAATATTTCGCCACATTTAAGTCTACTTCGTGACCTTCAATGGACGCGAAATGAGAGCGTAATCGATTTTTTTCACGACGCTTCATAATTGTTTTGTTGAATTAATTTAATAATAAATAATAAATTAATATATACAGGACTGTATGACACACGGACGTCTGTTCCTAAGGTAGGCAATTTAATGCCTGTGTTATAGGTAACAGCCGCCTGTTATACACAAATATATATATTTTTTTAGAAATATATAATTACATACCTTGTTCTATAAAAAAAAACTTTGCATAGCTATACGGAGTCACCGGCCACACTACATGACCATTGAAATGATCATTCAAATGAAGCTATGTCTCCGGCTTAACATGAGCTTTGAATTCAAACTTAGTAGGAAAGGAAACGAAAATATTAGATACTAATTGATAGAATTAGCCATTACATGACATGCATGAAATACTAAACTACTTTGCTTAAATCCGTAAGAAAATCAATGGCAAACAAGGGGCAAAAAGGGGAGTTTTGTTCTTATTAGTGAGTAGGGTTCCAACATTATGTTATCTGTAGAGAG
>JANCMC010003184.1:77209-103371 GCA_024363005.1 Charaxes varanes
TTTTGTTCTTACTAGTGAGTAGGGTTTCAACATAATGTTATCTGTAGAGAGTTTTGTTCTTACTAGTGAGTAGGGTTTCAACATAATGTTATCTGTAGAGAGTTTTGTTCTTACTAGTGAGTAGGGTTCCAACATTATGTTATCTGTAAAGAGTTTTGTTGTTACTAGTGAGTAGGGTTCCAACATATTGTTACCTATAGAGAGTTTTGTTGTTACTGGTGAGTAGGGTTCCAACATAATTCATTTATAAAAATTAGTATCTTTAAACCGAATACATTAAAATAGTTAAAGGTTCACACAAAATTATTATGTCATTATAGAAATATTACTTAATGGCTCTTAATTGGAATTCTAATTAAACTGGGCAATTCCACACTAAAAATATCTTTATAAAAATCGACTGTACAGGCTTTTGTCACCCTATTCCTCTCAAACCACTGGATCGAGTTGGGTAAAATTTTAAGTGTATATTCCAAGGGTTCGTAGATACTAAAAGATATATATAATTGGACCCGATAGGTGGCACTACTGTCGGTATATAACCCAAATAAGGTGTATTTCTGGATAAAACTCAATAACGGTTGACCATATTTGGCTCGCTGTTTTGTTTTATTAATACATTATTTATGGGAAGGTTTAAGAAAAAAGAAAGAAGGAACTGAGAAGAATATTTAAGAAATACTAAAAGTTGCAGCGTGAAAAAAAATAAAGATTAAAAAAATTAGTCTATGGTTCATGAATTAGCTAGTCGTAACGCGCTACAATTTTCGCACGTCTAGTGATGGTGTTGTTGTCGCGTTTCGTTCGGTTTGTAAGACTTCCCGGTGGCCTAAACTCGTCATTAAGGACTCGTCATTAGGCACTTCGGTGCCTGCTGCCTGCTCGTCTGCCCCCTTGTAACATTAAAAAAAAAACATTGTTTTTATCAATCATGTCATGTAGGATAAGTCGTAAATGACAAAACTTTTTTGCTATTTCCAAAAAATCAGCTTTTTTTAGTTAGGTCAGTTTGTGATTAAGTTATGCGATACATAGCTTCTTTTAAACCTGCACCTGGGTTTAGTCCCAGGCACTGCTTGGTTATGTTCTCTGTACAGTAGGTGAATGCATTGTAACAGGTTTACCTCTTATTACCCCTTTTTCTTAGCGTTTTGTTGGCAAACACTATTGTTGCAGCCCAGAATATAGCTGTAGTCATGGAAGAGGCAGCTTTTCTGACGCTCCAATTCATACGCCACTTCCTTGTCTGTGATGTTCGCGAGTACCTCTTTGAATATCAGAAATCAGAATAATGAATACTTGTTCTTCATGTCCTCTATTGTTAGGTTTTTGTCTGTTTTTATTCTCTCCTTGATTATTTCCTTTTCCTTCTAGGTGCTGCATCCCATTAGGATTTTCCTGTCCTTAACTTTTTGATCCACTTTTATACTATCTTCCTTTGCATTGAGTGGCCCGTTGGTGCAGTGGACAGTGATCCTGCCTTCCGCCCTGGTGGTTGTGGGTTCGATTCCCGCCTCGAGTCTGGGTGTATTATCTTTTATATATTTGTACAAAAAAAAATTGTCTTAGGAACAGACATCCATGTGTCATATAGTTCTGTATATATTTATTTATTTACTGCTTATCTTATATAGCACTTCCTTACGAAATTGAATAAGATACAAATCTGTTATATAAATGCTGGAAATTTATTAATAATCTGATGTATTTGCATTTAAAGTAATTATCATAGTATTTATTTCAATATAGTTCATTATATTTCTTGATTGACAATATGAGTTTATTACCAAAACTTATGTATGAAGCAATATTTGTAAATAACTTTAATCAACTTTTAAATTGCACCCAATGATTTCTGTCATATAGTTTACTTTAAGATGTCTGTGAATGTACTAGACGTAAATCAACCACTTCTATTACATTCCTTATAGACAGAGAGTTAGCAACTATTCAAACTCTTTCTGTCATACATGCGATATAAGATGCTGAACTGTCTGATATCTCTCAGTAAAACTAAAAGATCTAGCCAATAAGTTAACTAGATTAGCAGTTTGGGTCGCTCTATGTTGAATGCGGCCAAATAGAAAGATCTGGAAAGTCTAGCGTTTTATCTCAATTGCTAAGATAAGGATGTCTTGAGCTAGTAAGTAAGTAAGTAGCTAGCTTAAATGAAGACTTTAAATTCTGGCTGATTTATTCCTAACTCTTACTCTATTCATATCGTAAAAATCTTTCCAATTTAGTATTTTTTTCGGAACGTAACATATGGTGTTGTCATATTTATACGTAAAAAAAACCGGTACCGATAAAACTAAACTACGCTTTAAAAATTCAGTTCGGTTCACGCTGCGCCATTTGTTATTATTTCATATTTTCGGCCGTCGACCATCGCTGTGAATTTCAGCTGGCTGGCCGGAAGCTGTCAATGGAGGCTTAGTTAGAACGGAAGTAAATTGCTCTGCGAAACCCTTTAACAGACTGTTTAATTTTTGTTCACATTTTTAGTACGCCTACGGTTTGTTAACGTTTATTACCAATCTCTCGATATCACGTGGTTAAGCGGAAGATAGTTACCCCAAGAAATCCCAATTTTCTTTTTTTGTTTTTTGTGAACGTGGTATGAAAAATACATTTTTTTAGTACGCTATTGCCTGCGGTTTTCCTAATGTTTATTTTCAATCACTCGATATCGCGTGGCGCGAGTGCCATCACAAATGTTACATGTGGTAATAAAATATTTTGAGGTTTTACTCCCGTTTTCCAACTAAGCTTAAAAGGTATTGTTATGGCTAACATTTGTGCAATATAATTAAATATTTCAGCCATCAATGCAGCGTTAAAAGCAAATATTGATGGACATTGTTGCTAGAATAGGCTCGATAATTGAACATCGAATGAGTTTCAGTTCATTTATCACTCGGAACGAATTAATCAGATACATTAAATCTGGTGTTGTTTACATATTATATGTAGTTTACGTATTGTGTGTATGTTCACATTCACTTTCACATTCACATTCACATCCACATTCACATTCACATTCACATTCACATTCACATTCACATTCACATTCACATTCACATTCACTTTCACATTCACATTCATTGTCATATTTATATTCATTAAACAAATTTATAACCGCGTTCGGGTCGATATGAAAAAAATTATAGATTTAGTGCGTGTTTATTATATTGCAGAAGGGCTCGAGGTGGGAATCGAACCCACGACATTCGGAGCAGAAGGCAGGGTCACTGCGCCAACGGGCCAGCAAAATGCCAATTGAATTTGTATGAACAACTGAACTACTTTGCCTAAATCCGCGAATTAATAAGAGGAGAAATGGGTGCAATGCTGCAATGCAGCAACCCGAAAGATTGCACCCAGTTTCCCTCTTATTCATTCGCGGATTTAGGCAAAGTAGTGTCCCGCAAAATTGGATCTCGTAGAGGCATTTTCTTCCCGAATGAAATTCTTTAATATAATTTTATATTGTTCACTCACGCTTGACACAAAAAAACTGCGCACGAGTATACCACAAGGCACTGCGGTGAAGCCGCACTTCGATTGTGACTTTGTATAATTGTATACTTTAGAGATACTGTTTTCCTAATTTCTTTATCTTTTATTTTCAACAACTATAGGTAATAATGTAATTCAATAAACATATGTTAGTTTTTCATTTTGAAGCGATTTATTGGTATGTTTTTCCTGACAAGCGATAGACTTCTATATTTAAATAATGAGTTTTTTTATCGAGATTTTATATATTATACAATTTAAACAGACTTAAAAACGTTTACTGCGCGTTCCGCCATTTTGACTCAAGTTACTTGCCTGGGACTATAAGTTAGTGTCATGAAAAACTGGCTTGCCTCACTCAAACAATAATTTATCGGTCAGCCAATTGGAACGAGGTGGATGGCTTTGATAACACTACCATCACTTATACATGAAGATGGTCGCAACCTCTTTAACACCAGCACGATCACTTCTTCTTTGTTGTATTTAAGCAGTAGCTTGTAACATAACTTACCGAGGACTTTCTAGTTTAATCAGTGTAATCAATGATATATGGGTGCAGAATTCTAACAGTGGTTTTCAAATATCCGTCCACCTTCGTGTTTCGGAAGGTACTTAAAACTGAGGGTACCGATTAAAGTCACTGAGTGATATTAGTCGTGAGATTGTGAGGGTTCCGGATATGACGTCAGACGGCAGTCGGTCATCTTAACTGATCCCACAGCCACATCATCTGAAATTTAATCGGACCCTGGTACTAGACCGGGATCTAATGATAGTTTAGGGAAAAGGGGTTAAATTATTAATATTAAATATAGCCCGTTAGTATAATCTGTAGTAAAAAACTATCGCATATCCAACTAATGTTATAAACGCGAAAGTTTGTACACATGGATGTATGTTTGACGCTCTTTCACGGAAAAATTACTGAATGGATTTTAATAAAACTTTACAACATTATAGTTTATACGCGAGAATAACACATTGGCTATAAATTATAAAGATATTGTGTGAATTGTCCAAAATATAACGATAAAAATCTACGAGATATTCTGGTGTTCGCTGCAAAAATCGTTAGAGTCACACTTATATAGTGTATGAAAGCAATGTTTATCTTAAATAGTTCTACAAAAAAGCCCGCAACATCATATATCTATTTTTCACGTTTAATCCATTAACGTCAAAATAGTGAACCATTATATGACGGGAACGGGAAAGGGAAAAGAAACTGTAATGGGGACAATATTATAGGATAATAGAATGTAGTAAATAGTAAGTAACCTAATTTTCAAGCCGGACATCTACCGGATCGGGTTTCAAATAAGACCAAATTGCACATAGTGGCTAAATTTTATCATGATTATTTCAGAACTTTCGGTGTTTCAGAACAACGTGATTATTTCAGAACAACGGGACTCGAATTCATTTGTGTATGAGCGAGGAGTTTAGTAGCACATCGGATTACAATCTACTAAAAGACCTTGGCTGGTCAAGAACTATTGTGAGTTCTCTATTAGAAAGGACTTAAGACCGCGCTCATATCAAGTTTGACTAGACACGGGCGGAAAACTAACAATCCAGTCAAGCATTAAAACCTATATACTGCTTGAAACATACACCAGGGTATAGCAGTTTAGAAAATTCTAAATGGAATATATATACGAATGTTTAAGTCAATCGATCGCAGATCCAAGCATTTTATTAACGGCCTTATATTTCACCTTGATTTTCATAAGTCCACAACTGGGCTATTTACTGTTGCAATTAATGTTTTGTTAATGTTAGTTAAGGCAGTCCCCTTGGATTTTGGACCTTAATGTTTGTTAGATCCCTGCAACAGAAATTGTATAAGGATATAGCATCTATGCCGTTTCTGACATAGATATATGTCCTTATATCATTAGTAGACTTAATTCCACCTAAGCCAACAATCCTGCCCCGACACACGTATCAGAGCATTAGTACGCACCCTACACAAGTAACATTTGGTATCTACGCGAGCGAGATAGCACTATCGCCGTCTCTTTCTAACAAGATGCGCCTATCTCGCTCGCTATGTTACGTACTAGTGCCAGTCAGGATCAGTCCGTACGACGGCGTCCACGATCGAAGACGCCGCCATACCGTTCCTGTATCATCTGTCCGTAACAAGAATAATATTAATGCTCTATAAAAGTACCGTGTTATAGGGGTTTATAGTAATAAGATTTACTTCAGCTTGTTATTGTCACAAAACATAGTCAACGGTGGAGACCTTGTCTGAAGTATGCAAATATTTCTGTCAGATATATTTCACAAACCTGAGACTAATACATTTCGCCAGATTGTTGTGGTGGATCGAAAAGTCTGCGTTCAACTATATAGATAACTAGCTGTACCCGCGACTTCGTCCGCATAAAATTAGTTGCAAACATTTAACGTGATGATTTATAGCATATAGCCTTCCTCGATAAATGGGCTATCTAACATTGAAAGAATTTTTCGCATCAGACCAGTTATTCCTGAGATTATCGCGTTCTGCGTTCAAGTAAACAAACAACTAAACTCTCAATTTTATAGATTAGAAATATATATTACACTAGTGTTTACGACGTTCTTTAAATATATATCAATGGGCTGACGGTTCTCCTGAAAAAAATAATTACCGAAGACACTTAACAAGCAGACAGTTGCAGTATAAGAAAACCCGCAGAATCTTTGACAAATGAGTTTCCACTTTTGTTGAAGGTCCACAAATCGTGTCAAATGTTAAAAAGGCTGGCTGTTTCTCGTGACTTCGTGCGCGTAAAATTAATCTTGGGAGATTTGGAGAATTGGGAGATCCCATAGATCTTTTTAATCTGGACATATCGAAAAATCCGTTTTTAGTTGATGTCTACTAACTATGTATAAACTAACTGACTGCTAAATTTCATCTTTGAACATCCCACGGTTTTCAGGATTTTGCGATTGGTAACCTTTCGCTTTTATACAAGGTGACTGGTGAGACGCTTAGAATACTTAAGAAGTACTCGGTACTCGATTCTCGTTATAATTATGTAATAAAAATAGGTACTTAATTTTAGACCCAATTTCCTTAAAATTAGATTTTTTTTTATGTTACAAGGGGGCAGACGAGCAGGCAGCAGGCACCGAAAAGAATCTGAGGATTAACAGCATCCAGACGTTTGTGGAGAAGGCAGAGGCGATGGAGAACCCAGCAGACGCTACCATGGCCGGTAGCATCACGGCACGTCTTCCAAATCTATCACCAAGATAGCCCCAGAGGAAAGACGTGCTTATTATACCTAGAAAAAACATTATTTATTATACACAAAAAATATACAAATAGTTTGGAACATCCATTGGCGTTAAGCGTCATCTCTGAAATATAGTTTTTTGTTAATTATATATTAAACGATACTGAATTACACGCCCATTATGAATGGGAAACAGCGCACCGTAATCCTGAACCTAATAAAAAATACTTTAATGTGATAAATTGACTGTTTCGAACGTGATCTGCTAGATCCACACACACAGACATCCGGACGTCTAAGGAAATACTTTTTAAACCAGTTTTTCCATATACTAAATAAAATAAATATGCTTCTGAAGTAACAACTGTTAAAACACGACTTTCATCTTAATCTGTGTGTATTCAGACTTATTGATAAATGCCATACCAAAGGAATAGAGTGATTTTTAGACGAAATAGTTCGATTTTGATTAAGTGAGTGTAGATAGAGTACACCCATAACGCTGTGCGTTATGATTTACTCTTTGTAATATTTTGAACACGTACTTTATAGCCAAAGGTGAATGAAATGAAGTGGTAAATTTTGACCAGGCGGCTATCTCTAGTTACTTTAAACCGACTTAACGAGGTCATTGGTTGATTTATATTATTAAGACAACATTAATATTTTTTTTATTTTAACGGATAAATTATAATATACAAAACATTGACATAAGACGTGAATTTTCGTATATTTCTTGTAAACACTTAATTAAATATTTCGCTATTACCTAAAACATGTCAAGGTAACGGACTGACTGAGCACGTTAAATCTATAACAGGCTTATGTCGGCTAGCTCACACAATTTCACCGTATAACCTTTCATGTTTTGGCCGACAAACATAAAATCAATCCAAGTAACACAATTTAACACAAGTTAACACAATTTGAAATAAAATCACTGCATACTACTCACAGACTCCTCAAGTAGTGTTACACTGGCTGAAATATTACATGTTACTTCTTAGATTAGGGCGAAAAACACAAAACTTAGTTTTTGTGACGATCACATGGCTTAGAGAGCGTATTTTTTATTTTATTTTAATATCCTGACATATGTATAAAAACAATTTATAAAAACTCGTCATTATACTTTATTTGTTGAGAAATTCTTGACCTCAATAGTTATGTTTGTATTTTTTTTTAATTATCATGTGTGTATTGATCGCATGATGCAAATGAATAATAGATGAAAAAATCCTTCGTAATTTAAGGTTTTTGAACGAATATCTTATCACGAAGACAGATATTGACAACCATGAATGATTATACTTTTTAGATACGAATTTAAGAAAGAAACTAACTTAACATATTCACGATCCACGTCATATATTAGTTGCTGTAATTACAGCCGCCATGATTAGTCACTTGTGTTCACTGATGAGATTCCGCTCGCACTCAGCTGCGGTGATACCATCATTCATGCCAAAGTAGTAGCTTTAAGCCCATGCTTACCTATGAATGCAACCGCATTGATCAGCAGTTATGTTCACTGATGAGGTTCAGCTCGAACTCAGCTGCAGTGATCACACTTATTCTACAGTTGTTGCTTTAAGCCCATGCTTACCTATAAACGCAGCTGCGTTGATCAGCCCCTTGTGATTACTGGTGAGGTTCAGCTCACACTCAGCGGCAGTGATCACGTAACTCATCCCCACTGACTCCATGGACACGTTCAGCATTATCAGCCCGCATGTTAGCAGGACTATGAAGTTGAACTTTCCATGGCCTGAGGAAAGAGTTTGAAATTAATATAGAGATTAGAGGTTAATAGGGGATTAAATTTTGTAATTACATTACGATCTGATATAATCAGTAGTATGGAGATTTGAGGATTTAATTAGACGTAGCGCCATGCTTGTAGCCGAATTGGGTCGGCGCGTCCGGGTACAAATATCTCTTTCTCACATGAAATCGACGTGAAGTGGCGCCAATGCTGTCGCGTCGCGTGGTGGTAGTGTTGTCGCGTTTCGTTCGGTTTGTGAGACTTCTCGATGGCCTATACTCGTCATTAAATGCCGGCAACGCATCTACTGGCTTCCTTGTCATGCAATTGTCCATAGGCGTCAGTAGGCACTTAGCTGTCTGCTGCCTGCTTTGTTTGCCCCTTGTAACATAAAACAAGAGATTTAACTCTTTAGAAGAGGTAAACTAAAAAGTACTTTTGTCTTCTATACTATAAACACACTTAATACTTCTTCTGGAACTTCATAATAAACCATCAATTTAGTCCAATAGTGCATCTTAATTGACCAGGGATGTATCCTATCTTACTAATATTATAAACGCGAAAGTTTATACACATGGATGTATCTTTGACGCTCTTTTACGGAAAAACTACTGAATGGACTTTAATAAAACTTTACTATAATAAAGTTTATACATCAGAATAACACATAGGCAATAAATTATAACGATATTGTGTGAATTGTCCAAAATATAACGATAAATGTCAAGTAAGTAGGAGAAAATTTTACCGTCTTCCAGCAATTCTGGCGTGCGCTGCAAAAACCTTTAGAGTTACACGTATATAGTGTATAAAGGAAATGTTTATCTTAAATATTTCTATAAAAAGCCCGAGACAGCATATATCTATCGTTCATCTTTAAGCCATTATTGTGAAAATAGTGAACCATTATGGAACGGGAACGGAAACGAAAAAGGGAAATGATACGGGAACGGGTACAATATTATAGGATTATAGTATGTAGTTAATAGTAAGTAACCCAAAATTCGGGCAGGACAGCGTCTGCCGGGTACGCAAGTATATATATAATTCATCAATGTATTTAAAAGCGAAAGGTCACTTGACACGAAATATCGAAAACCGCGGGACGTACGATATTTTATGCGTACAAAGTCGCAGGAAACAGTTTTTTTTTAATTTAAAAAATATATATAAAATAATTCGCACGCAATCGTACGTTTGTATAATAATATATTAATTGAGATATAAAGCAGTAAATAATCATTAAATGAGGAAATAAAAAGGCTATTGAGGTCGAGAAGTAATCTTAAAAGAGTTTGTTTTTTTGCCTCATAGGGTAAGTGACCTCAATGCCGGTTCGCGACCTGCATAACGACATCTAGATGTATAATGGGCATTATGAGGAGACGCAGGTTCGATTCCTGATATAAACAATCTTTTTTTTAATTATTAGGAATGTTATAAGTATGTCTAAAAAGAGGTCGCAACTTACGTGAAGAGATCTGAATTGAAATTCCCATTCGTTTCATTCCCATCGACCATCCGGCCGCGGTCAGAGATACTTAACCTAGCGACCAGCCAGTAATTGAGTTACGATCTTCTTGTGATCTAACCCTGTGACCTAACAAAACAATGACAGTATAAAGTGGCCAAGAGCGTGTCGAAACACGCTTATAAGGGTTCCGTATCTGATACGATGAAGGTATTTGTTAAATGATTTTACAAGTTGTTTTCCGAATTCACAAAAATCATTCATCTCGGGATGAGAGATTACAGAAATCATTCCAACCTTGAGCGCGCAATGTATCGTGAACATTGGGAAGCAATCGTCAACAAAATGTTGACGTGCAAAACAAGTCAACGATCTGCATCGCACTACACCTATTACGTACTTTTAAGTTTCATTTACATTGCGGTTTAATATAACAATATTGAAGAAAATTGTTTCTGTAAAATCGCATTGAGACCGATAGTAATAATGATATTATACTTCGTGCTTAGTCCTCTAGATTACTAACATATGTGTATATAACAAAGGTAGATATATTATTAATCTCTTCGAACTAAGCATCTCGTATAATTATGATAGAACTTCACTTAAGGTAAGTTCGTTTAATCAATGACTATACACTATTCAGTTAAAAATTGTAAAAAACAGTTGTACATTTCAAGAAAAAGCTGACGAAAAATTTCACTACTGTAGAGTCTAGAATCATGTACTGAACCCATGGGATGCGTATCCGATACGTGGCCTTTTATACCCTGTATAAAACGTATATTGTTTCATATGCAGGTAAAGTAGCGAATTGTTTTTGCGAAACTGTTCGGTGTCAAGTTCACGACCGTGAAGTGACTTTAAACTCGGCGCACTCACTTTACACTACAACAATGAATACAAATCACGATTATGTGACAAAGATAAATTTGTTGCATCATCGTGACTGTAAAAATAATTTGTGACCAAATTGTGACTGTGAAAAATGTATTCTTTATGTCATGGCATCAGTCGAAATTATTGTGTAATATGATAACATAAAAATGCAAAATAATATATATCTTAGCACCAGAGTTTATCAATTATAAAATGGCCAAAAGCGTGTTATTTGTCGAATAAATTCATAAGTTGTTATCCGATTCCATTCAAATCAATTTTCCTAATAGTTTTTGTCATATTCTATCAAATTTTCAAATTTAAATTCAAATGTCTTTATCGGAAATTTGGGTTCTTACAGCAGATCTTAAAGCTAAAATAGTACAAACATATTCCGCTTATAGCGTGCAATACAATATATTTTAATATTAATTCAAATATTAGCAGCTATAAACGATACTTATTAAACAATTATTTATAATTAAATTTAAGTAAACCGCAACAGAAAATAAAATGAAAGTTAGTGTAAAAACTAAAATTTAACATTTAATATAGCAACTCTACAGTACAATTTAAATTTAAAAATTAAAAAAGTTTTAGCAAAACCAAAAATTTATCATTACGATAAAAGTTCAAATTTAACATTTAAAATTGTCATTAAAATCAACATGGAAACTTTAAAGTCTGAACGTCTAATAGCTTGGAAATTCTAGGGGGGACCGACGGACCGACGAAACTATAAGCGTTTCTTGTCGGACTACGGAACCCAAAAAAAACAACTTGAAAAAGCAAATATTGACTTTGATTACGCATGTCGTAAATAAAATTTTAACATAATTTTTTTGATTGTAATAATCATCGGCTGATGGAAAGTGAGTGCAATGAGCCAATTACGCGGCCATGAACTTGGCTCCGAATCCCACTTGCAAAAATTCACCGAAACACTGACACTTTTATATGAAACTAGCCGTTTGCCGCGGATCGTTTACTGGTTTATGGCGTACACTAGTGTCGGCTTTTGTTTAGTACTTAAGGTTGTGCCTAATTGTAGGACGACACGTTATCATACGACGCTACCTGATCCAGATGTTATATTGTGCTTGTAAGTACAGTCCGTGAAGATAAGAAAAGGTCGGTGTTTTATTACCCCGCCAATATAATCCTGTTACGGCACCGATCCCCAACAGTATGGTATTCTGTTGCTCTGACTCCATGACCAACAAAGAATACAGCAATACATATCTAAAAACTAAAGAAGTAACCCACAGAGGTTTCGAATTTAATATGTTATCCAAGTATCACAATCCGCTACATAATTTTATCATAAAATTACCGTATAAAGTATTTCTGAGGGGCGACCCTTTTTGCATTTTCCTTAGTTTTTATTATGTATTCTTCGGGCAGCTTTTAAATGAAGTCCGTAACGTTTACAGGTTATTCGCGCTTTTGTTTTCTTTTTGGTGTTATCAGTTGAAGTATTTTTGTGGTCTTCATTTATTTAAAGATCTGTTAAGAATCGTATATTCGTTTTAATGAGAAGTTAAATATCCTAACTACTAACGTCCATACGTGAAGGGTGAGCTTTTGCAAGTATGAAATTTAACATTATTATCTATACTTTAATATATAAAGCTGAAGAGTTTGTTTTTTGTTTGCTTGAACGCCAATCTCAAGTGCTACTGGTCCGAATTGATAAATTCTTTCAGTGTTAAATAGCCAATTTACCGATGAAGGCTGCCGACGCCCGCAACGCATCTGCGAGCCTCCTGGTGGTACATGTCCAAAGTACATCCATTGTATTCCACGAGCGTAATCGTTAAAATAATATTTTCGGACCAAATTATTTTGGGAGTATGCAAAACATTAAGTGGAAACATGTATGTTTATTTTAATTATTATTCGTTTTCTTTGTGTAGAGTAATTAATTCGTTATTTTGAATAAACTGCAGACCGAATTGAATTCCAACATATTTTACAACTATATATATATATATATGTATGATATGATATATATCTTATAGCCTATAGCCTTCCTCGATAAATAGGCTACCTAACACTGAAATAATTTTTAGTTCAGAATAATTTTCCTAACGAGTTTTTAGCATGTTCTATTGACATGGAAAATTTCAAGTCTCTAGGCCTAATAGTTTGAAAAGAACCCTCATCCGACAGTACGGGACCCTAAACAAATAAAAAAAAACTGGTCGTAGTCGCATACAGGATCCTCCACCAACTGTACGGTATTCTCATCCAACGGTACGGAACAAGTTCTGTCACATCGTGCGAAACAAATTATCTTTGCTAAAGTACGCTCCAATCACAATCAAGTATTGTTGTTTGTTTGACTCATCGTTACGTCATACAAGACGCCATGATAGTCAGAGCGTTTTGACCCTAAAATTGGTGTGGATTTATAAAAACAAAATTAACCAGGTGAAAGTTTATTATTCGTTAAAATATTAATTTTAAGGTTTAGTTGACTGCAAGGCATAATATTAACTAGTTACTGGAAAATATTCAACTAGTCTGTTGTCGGTACAGGGCGTCGGAACCGACCTGGATGACGGCGAGTAACGCGCACGAGGACCGCATCGGCTCAGAGCTGCGCGCGATGGTGCAGGCGCCGCCGGGATACAAGTTCGTGGGGGCCGACGTTGACTCGCAGGTAAAGAAGGAAACTATATTTGAAAAAGTAGAATTTGATGAAGAAAGTTTATTTGGCGTACGGCATTACCCGCTCAATAACAGTCTTATTTACCGCAAATAAAAAGATGGAAAATTTTATTTCTTTAAATATTAGTATTAAAAAAATAATATGACAAAAACTGACTCACCGGAGTGCGCGGCGGCATCGCCTTCAGCATGGCCGTGTTGGTTTATCTATATTGAAGAAAATATTTACGGTAGGAGCTGTGGATCGCCGCACTTCTCGGAGACAGCGGCAGGGGCGTGTGCGGGGGCAGCGCCTTCGGCTGGGCCGTGCTGGCGGGGGACAAGCGCGCCGGCACGGACCTGCACTCGCTGACGGCGCGCGCGGCCGACGTGAGACGGGACCACGCCAAGGTCATCAACTACGCCAGGATATATGGTGAGTGACCCCTAAGCAGGTCATTGACTAAGCAAGGATATACGATGAGTGACCTCTGACAAGGTCATCAACTACGCCAGGATATATGGTAAGTGACCGTCTGACATGGTCATCAACTACGCGAGGATATATGGTAAGTGACCCCTAAGCAGGTCATTGACTAAGCAAGGATATATGGTGAGTGACCCCTAAGCAGGTCATTGACTAAGCAAGGATATACGATGAGTGACCTCTGACAAGGTCAGTACCTAAAGGCCGGCAACGTATCTGTAAGCCTCCTCGTAAAATTTAATTTACTTAAAGTTTTCGCTGCACTTAAACCGATATAACTACTTGGAACTAAAGTAGCAAAGCATGAAAAGTGGGGTAATTTTATAAGGGTTAACGCTAGGAAACTGAAGAATATAAAATAAGGGAATATTTTGCACGAAGCTGGTCCTTAATTTTTATATAGTTGATATGAGACTTTTTTATTAATATAGGTAGAATAATATATATATGTTAAAAAAAGTAGAATAAAATGTCAGTCCTAAGTCTTCAATAGTATATAAACGACATAAGTACATCTTAATATATGTGTAAATTAAAATATCGCTACCTCCCATATAAATTGTTGTAACCCCAAATTCGCAACTTTGCAGTAGAGCGTTACAAACATGTAAATTGAAATAAAATCTTCATTATATAACACATTTGAGTATACAATTATATATTCAATAATGACGATTACATTATTGTATACAGTAAAGCTGGGAATTTGGGGTTACAATAGCATACGTGGGAGGTATCGATATGTATTTCGTAAGACGAACGAGACAACCCTAAGTAAAATATCTAGTGTTATTTATTCGCGGGCGGTGCGCCTGTGTGCGTATTTGTGACATTGAACTTCATTCTTCACGCGGCGGCGCATGAGTTGCGTAATCGCTACACAAACATCGCATCATTTCGGTCTTCAGGCGTGCAGTGCGCCGCACGTATTCTTATATTATGTAAGGGTGAGATATAAATCTCTTATAGATTAACTCTATACGTGCTGAGTCCATTTGCAAAGGGAACTCAACAGTCGTCTATACTAAGCTAACACCAAGCTGCCATCGTAACTAACAACGCTTGCAACTAACAAGAAATCATTTAGGCATTTCAGGTCTCGCATCTCAATGTCATCGCGTTGGGTAAAATGTTCTTTTGAATCGAAGAGCTTCCCCAGACGCGAATGTAGAGTTAGAGAATACGAGAAATCTGGTGTACAATACTTTTTTTTATAATTGATAGAATCAGGCGTTACTTTGCGGAAATCCATGACATGCATGAGAAGCGAAACTACAACTACTAAAGTTTACTACACACTTTACGAATAACCTTTGTAGAGTCTATCTCCTGATGATGCTTCGGTGTCGAAGCGAAACGTGCGTTGAGGCAAAAACTATTTCGTGATTGTCGTCTCGTCTCGCTATGGAACTTTTTCCTTTGTATATGGGAAACCATATTTACACTAAGTGACATATACTAGTAGCTCGAAGCTCCTATATTCTTTATTTTACATTATAATATGGCTTTAATGATTAACATAATATGTTAATACATAGAAGTATTTAAATCAAGACCGATAACGTTTAATAAAAACCTGACTGGACTGTATTCTGTTCCCTTCGAGTTTTTTATTTATTTTTTAATAACTACGATCCATAATAAATTAACTAGCAAATACTCGCCATTCCGCCTAAATATATTAAAAAAAAAACACTCGATTTATGTATGTTTGTATGTTTGAGACTTCCCGGTCGCATTTCGTTGCCTCCTAGTCGTGCAGATGTTCATGGGCGTCAGTAGGCGCTTAGCTGCTTGCTGCCTGCTCGTTTGCCCCTTGTAACATAAAAAAAGTTTCCGTATGGAGTTTTACGTAAATTTAAGAAGAAAGAAAACTAGAACTGTTATATCTGTAATTAATCTAAACTTTAAGTGTGAATAAGTTATGATAGGCAATTCTGCGTGGTGCGTCAATATAACAGGCCGTAAGGGTGACCTTTATCTTTGCGCCAGTAATAGGCACTTTTGTGCATCACTGCTTCATTGCAGATTTAATATGTTTAATTATTATTATTATTATTAATATGTATTCCCCATACACATTTCGCGGATAAAGTATAAAGTATATTTTATAGAGTATTATTTATATACATTATTATTATTTATGTATATAGTAAAACATGCAGCATTTTTTTTTAAATTAGTAATCTGCAATAATAATATACTAAATTATTAAAATAAATACGCACACCAATGCCAAACGATTAACGTGATTTACACGCACATGTATATCTTTTACTATATGGTATATGTCAAAGTGTAGACATGACGACGCGGACAGTAAAAATATTAATTGTCAAATATTACAATGTCGTTGTACAAATAAATAATATATACAGGACTATATGACACTCGGACGTCTGTTCCCAAGGTAAGACAACTTAATGCCTGTGTTGTAGGTAACAGCCGCCTGTTATACACAAATATATATTTTTTGTAAATATATAAACACATACATATGGATAATACACCCGGACTCGAGGTGGGAATCGAACCCACGACCGACGGTCGTACTCCGCCTTCAGCAATGCGACCATCCATGGGAACTCCGCAAAGTCAGCGTAACCACTCCTGGGGTTGGTAGGTTTGGTCCGGAAGACGCCGACAGCACCGGCGTTGCCATACCCGCATCCAATTTCTTTAACATTAGGGGCTTTCTTTTCCGATTTTTTCACCTTTCCCAACGGACAGCATATGGTGAAAAAAAGGCAGTCCTTTTTTTCTCTGAAAAATATCGTTATACGTTAAATTTATTCTCAATTTATTCTGCACCATTGGACATGCCGCTGGTGGAGAATAAAATGACGTTGTCTCGCCAGAATTTCGGCTCGTCTGACAGTAGTTTGTTTTCTTTCCCCAAAAGCTATTGTTCAAAAGCTTTGTAACGTCATGTGAAAATAAAAATTGAAAAAAAAAAATAATCGAAACTGCTGTTTTACTTTTAATATACAAAATATATTGAAAAATATGTGATGTATCACATTAAGGGGGAGAGGGGGGGGGGGGAGTAAAAAGCTTTTGATTTTAGTATAAATAATAAATTATTGAGCCGGCCACCACCCAGTAACTATTTCACCATTCGCCACCCAACCACCCAAGACGTCTTTAATTTCACCACAACCATATAGTATATCTCTGTACGGCAATCAGCCCGTACAAAATGTTTACCTTAAAGCAAACTGCGCAGCCGGATTCACCTTTTCCTCCTTTAATTGACATTCAGATTTTTTAACGCAAACGCCTTCCTCCTGCTCCTTCGTGTAGCACACTTTTGCTTCTGCAAAGTAACGAGAAAGACTTTATTAAAATTCCGAAGATGTTTTATCTTGGACAAAACATCTTCTGAACTTAAATAAACACGACTAGACTCGTTTATATCGGACTCGAAAACCGCGTTACAAGTAACGCAAGCGGATTTTAATGCCGGAGCCAAACAGCTTCATTTGAATGATCATTACAATGATCAGGTAGCGTGACCAGGTAGTGTGACAGTAGCTGCGCAAAGTACTTTGTAGTCTTCAAGGACAAAAACGTACAAACACTTTGAGCTATGTCTGGCTCCGGCATTACAGCGAAATAACGATACTGTTAACAGTGCTATTATGGGCTATTTTTTTTTTATATGTTACAAGGGGGCAGACGAGCAGGCAGCAGGCACCGAAGTGCCTACCGGCGCCCATGGACAAGTGTACATCGATTCTGGGGGAGGGGAAGGGGTAACTTCACACCCCCTTAAAGAGAATACCCCCTTTTGTTTCCTTTGCTTAATTACAGGGAAGGGCTAAAAGCAAAAAAAAACGAAAAAAACAAAATAATTATTAAAAATGCTAACATGGTCGCATCTTCGGAATGCTTTAACTGAATATGTATTTAAAGTATACTAGACCTTCCGACTGACGTACTATGTACATTTAATAATCATTTCATAAAACATACGGCCACTGTCACGGTTTATGGAGAAGACATAAAGGAGACTTTAATTGGCCTATAGCAGACGAACCTAAAATACGGGCAAGAGAACGTTTGCCGGGTCCACTAGTTTTATATAAATAAAAGCCTTTGGAATATGGAGAGGAAACTTTCTTTAACACAAAGCATCCGTCAACAATCGGTGGAACTTATGTTTGCTTAAGAAAGCGAGGTCCGAAGTTTTTCCGATAGATAAATCAATTTTCCTGTAGTTTGGTTTAATACGTTCCCTCCAGACGTAAGTTAACCTAACGGCGGGGAAAAATATTGATGTATAATGTTGTTAAAAGACTCGATAGCTCAACGGTAGAAGGAAGGTTTTGACTCCGTAAGGTGCTGGGGTCAATCTCGGATCCTACTGGACTATGCCCGTGGCCACTCTTTACACAGCCTTTAAATAAGCTTAACTGGTGCAGTAGTGAGTGACAATGTCATGCTTAATCAGTGGCCGGCATTTGAGTCGATCGCAAGGTTCAGCACTTCTTACCGCGGTCGTATGATAGACGGGTGATCTATGCTAATAACGCTGATTTTCAAAACCTCTGTATTTCATGAAGCACGTAAAATAGTTGGTCTCGATTAATGTCATTGAGTGATATTAGTCGTGAGATTGTAGAGATTTTGGGGGTTTCGGGGATAACTTCAGAACCCACGACCTCCGGAGCAGAAGGTAGGGTCGCTGCCTACTGCGTCAACGGGCCAGTCAGGAATCGAACCCACAACTCAGAAGCAATAGGCAGGATTACTGCCAACTGTGCTAAAACAGTCAAAAGACTTGATTTATCTGAGAACAAGTAAGCTCTACAAATACAGTTCTTTTCATTTCCGACAAAACCCTTTAATTTTCACGTAAACAATAAATATACAGACGAAATAAAAGTTGTCTTGTGTGAAACGATTTATATTGACTTTATAACACGGCACACAGCACACGACTTCCTCGTATACTTAATAGTGATTGAAGGGATAAGATATAAATATAAATATAAATATAAATATAAATATAAATATAAATATAAATATAAATATAAATAAATATATACAGGACTATATGATACACGGACGTCTCTTCCTAAGGTAGACAACTTAATGCCTGTGTTATAGGTAACAGACGCCTGTTATACACATTTTTTTTAGAAATATATAATAACATACATATGGATAATATATCCAGACTTGAGGTGGGAATCGAACCCACGATCCCCGGAGCAGAAGAAAGGGTCACTGCCCACTGCGCCGACGGGCCAGTCAGTAGAAACACTCCTTCATGTGACGGAAGATTGCAACTACCGCATGCGAAACGCTATGGGCATCTACTTCTGCAGGCAACGGATGATGATGTTCCGCTCGAGGCCTAGACCTTGTGACTCGTGGATTGTGGCATTATGTTGAGACAGTGACCTTTCTGACTGATCTATTACTGTTTATAGTATAACGTTTTATTCTTTGTGCAATATTTTATGTTTGTATTTCGGTCGGATAAAGTAAAATTGCTATGGTGTACAAAAAACTTCTCACATCCAATAAAACGTGCGATGTAACAAAAGTTCTATTCAGTGTAAACAGTTTGCGAAACAAGTTTTATTCCGGCAGTTTTTGCACAGCGTTTATCTAGCAGCAACATGTTTTATTTCACGACAATGGAGTCACACAACTTTTTACACTAACGTTACAGTTGCATGTGTGTTTTATACTTTTTTACACTTTAGGTATGTGTAATATTCCTGTTTCCCTTCCAAGTAAGCTTCGAGCTTGTATCAGAAGTCTTCTTCCTCTTCCTAGCGTTATCCGGGTCTGGTACTGCTTAAATTTTAGGGGACAGTGCTGTATGGATGATGCGGGGAAGTAAATAGCAAGTAGCCCAACGTTCGGGGAGGACATCGTCTGTCCGATCCACTGATCTGCGACTAAAAATATAAGAAAATAGTTGCAATCATAGTAAGAGTGTTAATTAAATAATTATTATACCGGAGCCAGACATCGCTCAATGTGTTTGTGCATTTTTGACCTTGAAGTCTACAAACTTCTACAAAACTTTGTGAAGTTACACAAAGTCCCCGGCCACACTACTCATCGAAGATATTAAAATCAATGTATTTTGCATTGGAATGCTTTATACATGTCTTTCATTTTCTTAGTTAGATACGGGAACTGGGAAGTACAGAGTTGATAAAACTATGGCAGAGTTATATTGCAGAAATAAAAACAGATGCTATATACTAACGTTACAGTATAGTAACTAAGTAAGGTACATATGGTACTTTATACTGAAAATACTGTTTCTTTCTAATTATTTAACATTATTAAAGTAGTTTCATAAAAATGACACTACAGTGGCCATATATAAAATAAATTTAATTACAGCTTGTTTCCACAAAGGTATAGGAAAACAATATCCATGGCGCAATGAATACTAAAAAGTCACGTGATTTACATGTTTACATATCGCATAGTGATGAGCCCATTACAAGTCTTCTGTGATATATCGACAGTCGATATTAAGTAGAATATAGTCCGTGTTTAAATTACTCGAATGTCTGTCAGTCATTCACAGACAAGAAAAATCTTTGTGTATGACATACGTACATTCTGAATTAAGATTCTGGAGGATTTCGGCTTAAAATGTCATTTATTATTTTAGAATACCACGTTTTGTAGTAATGGCTTATAACATTAGAACCGTCAGAGTGTGAGCCACTATCTATGCATAGCAAGGGGCTACTGGGGTATGATAGTAGTAGTGGTAGCAACTATCCCACCAAAAACATTTTCATGTAAAATAATGCCAAGAAAACACCATATGCCGCACACTAACTTTTTGACAAAGGTCTCATGCATAGCCAAGCTTGTGGCTCTAAACACCTTAACTCTTTATGTTCTAATGTCAGAAACTCTACACTTTATTTAAAGTGTTAAATGCTGAGCTGTTTCGCTACATTGTTCATTACAATTACTTTTTTCTCTTTCTTACAATCTCGGTCTCGCATTCTTACAATCCACGAGTCGCAGGATCTATGTTTCGAAAGGGTCATCATCATCCTCTGCGTGCAGAAGATGTCCATCCACAGCAGCGTTTCGCATGCGGTAGTCGCAATCTCCCGTCACACGAAAGAGTGCGTCTACTACATCGATGACGCGGACGACGCAGTTGGTCGCTTTGTGAAGAAAACGTTTGCTGCGAGCGAACACGCTGTGTGGAAGTGGAGAGGGATACAATCATAGAGTGGCCATCTACCACCGTGACGCCCAGGTTACATAATCCACTTTACAAACAGTGCCGACGCACTAACTTCGAACACCGACTTCCAACTCTTTATAGTATTATACAAACAACATAAATTAAAAGTATAAAATTTGTAACTTTTACCCCCTAATCTAATCCACTAAATAAAATAAAATAAACTAGGGATGGAAGTTTATTTTGCACTTTCACAAATTTTAATGTTAGACGTCTAAAAATTGGTATAGTACTTCTTTTTTAAAATAGTGAAATGGAATAAATACGACAGGATTTTTACACAATCACACCCTTAAATTAAGATGGAGCTTAAACGCATAAAAGGCCTAGATTTATTAACTACAACAAATACAGCGCGATACCAGTTTGCCGTTCCATTTGCAATCAACAGTTAAACACTAACAAACGCCCAGGCAACAAATTTTGGTTAATTAATCATCTTTGGCTATTCGATGATTTACACCTTATGCTATCAATCTATTCTTATTATAACAAGCTGAAGAGTTTGTTTGTCTGTTTGTTTACTTGAACGTGCTAATCTCGGGAACTACTGGTCCGATTTGGAAAATGCTTTCAGTGTTAGCCCATTTATCGAGGAAGACTAAAGACTATAAATCATCACGCTAAGACCAATAGGAGCGCAGCACCAATGAAGAATGTTTCAATATCGGAGTTTTTTTTCCTTATTACAGTTTCCTCTGCCTTCGCTATCTAAACGGTTAAATTTTCGCAAAAATTATGAATCACAGATTTGTTCCCCTAAAAAAGTTAATAATAAAAGTCCATGACATTTATGTCACATTTCCCATACATTTGCATAGGCAACCAAAACCGCAAATCTCATTGTCCTGGAATCATGAAATTTGACAAGAAGTTACGTCTTGTACCACAGGTAAGGGAAGAAATCCGAAAACTATAAATCTGTTGCAACAGTATCTATCTATCTTCGTTAAGACTCTTTTCTCAAAAATGCGTACAGGTATAAAGTAGAAATTAAGACCCAATACTGAATCCCTTGAAGCTGTGTAAAAATTAACCTTGTAAGTATACGCAATCAAACGATATAGCCATTTATGTCATACTAGTACATTCGAAAAGGGAATCAAAACCCTTTTTTTATGTTACAAGGGGGCAGATGAGCAGGCAGCAGGCACCGAAGTGCCTACCGGCGCCCATGGACATCTGCACGTACACATACTTAAGCATGCTGTAACTGTCTTTAATTGAAGTTATGTATATTTTAAGAAACTCTAGAACGCATTTAATTGTAGACACGCTGTACATAACTTTGTTGATAGTTCATAAGTAAATAAATAAATAAAATTTACGTTAAGTATTATGTTTTCGTATGAGTACAAGTTTTACAACAGTATATAATCTCAAGAAGTATTCGCGATAAGAGTGATAAACCTGTGTATGTTACATCATTTGACTGTAATTATGTATAGATATATATATAAGAATTTTAGGAATACTTTTCAGGTAGGTATGTCTAATATTCCCTTTTCCTCTCCTACTAAGCTTAGGGGTTTGAACCGGGTGCCTTGCGGATTTCAGTCCATTCCTTATACCGTTAAGCTATTGAGGCTCTAATATAGATTCAAACATGTAGTTACCCTTGATTTAATGACTAAGGGAGCTTTAATAAAAGTGCACACTCATTTCTCAAACAAGGCAACGCATCTACGAGCCTTCTTGTAGCACAGTTGCCTTAGGTGTCGGTAGTCACTTAGCTGTACAAACTATCGGTTTGCCTCATCTTTTTAAAACATTGGAGTTTAAGATAAAAAAGTACTAGAAAAAAAATTACCGTAGAAAAAAAATCAGCTTTCATCTTTCTTATATTGTTTATTCGAGAAATTTAGGAGAAACTTCGGTACTTGCGTCTACGCAGCAACAAATATCGTGAATATATCACGGATAGGTTAACAGGTCAAGACGATTTCCTACCTAGCACCTAGTTTTTTTACACATAAGAGGCATGCGTGCGAGTACGATAGGATTGCTCATTACTGGCAAATTAGCCCAGTTTCTGCCGCCCTTGTTCGCAAGCTCCCCTCCTCTCTACTAAGCAACAGCAAGCCTATTTCCGCATCCTTTACATATTGATAATGCCGGAGACAGACATAGCTCAAAGTGTTTGTACATTTTTGTCCTTGAAGACTACAAAGTTCTACTAAATTTTGCGTAGATAAGCAAAGTCCCCGACCACACTACATGATCGTTGAAATGAAGCTATGTCTGGCTTCGGTATAACAGAGAGGTGCTAAATACAACAGATTAGATAAAGAATACTTGCAGATCAATGTCATTATTCGGTAATAGGAAGTGGTATTTTGTTTCGCATCTCCAATAAATATTATAAATTGTCTTAAACACAATAAACTATGAATAAAAAAACTATTATCTTTTGGATACGTAAGATGCTCTTTTCACAGTCTGGCTTATTCAAAATTTTGCATTTTTTGTCCATACCTTTAGTATATACACTCGCAGTTCCTCACTATAAGACACCTGACTGTGACTAAATATACTGTTGCTTTCAAATATTCAATATAGTACAGTATATATAGTTGAGATATTAAGAGTTTACAAAATATATGACACAACGTTCATACTATTTTTATGGCTTTGGATTCATCGAATGCGTCTCCGTATCGAACAGTAGAATAAATATTAAAACATGAAAGCCAAAGTATTTTTTATCAAAATAATTAACAAAAAAATGAAGTGGAATTATCCAAATAGTCCGTAAAACCTTTTTCGTCATTTAAAAAGCATTACAAGTAACACGATTTAAAAAAAGTAGAAAAAAAATCATCGATGTTCTTTATTTAAATTTTCTTTTGACACAATAATGAGCTCTGTTGTAAAAGAATATAAGTTGTGCACTTTTGAATTTTCCATACTGTTTATATACATATATTTATGTGATTGCAGATGCTAGAAGGGCATGGTATACATAAATAATTATCGTAGAAGCATTGATCCGACTGACGCATGTATGTGGCCTGATGTAAGAATTTAAAAATAAATAGCATTGAGGTATTTCATAGTGCGATAATACTAAAAATAGAAACCAAAAATAGACGGCATTCGAAAATATTAGTAATGTCAAGGTAATAGGTACGATTTTTGTCACGAAGTTTATATAAAAAAAAAAAACCATGACAGTCACGTGTTTGAATAGAAACTATTTAAAAATATGTTAATTAACGTACCTACATACATGATATATCTATCAGATAAAAGTTTATTATATTATATTTATATGTATATCTTTAATTCATTCATTTTTAATTCGAAAATAGATCTTTGAGGAGGTTATAAAATTACTATAATTGCTCGAAATACTTTGATTTTATTTATTTTTGCATGGTCCCTTAAAGAGAATGATTAAAACGGTGAAAAAAATTGTTTCGTCAATTCAAGGTAATTGATAAAATATGTGGTGGTGGGATATTCTCATATTAAAACATGGGCTTAAATAAATGACAAATGTAGTAAATTTTTTTATACGTTATTAATATGAGGCGCCAAGTGTATCATAAATAATGTAATTAAACGTAATAGAGTCGCCTAGTGGCTGAAATTCCACTAAACATCTTTAAAACTGCATACTGTATGCTTATTTAAAGCTATGTACAAAATTTAATTCTTTGTACAACGATGTTGTAATATTTGACAATTGGCATATGTACATACGGTTGTTATGACTACGCTTTGAGACCATCTCAGTAAAGTGTATACATGTTTGTGTAAATCGTTTGGCAATGATGTGCTTGTGGTATTATTTTAATAATTTAAAATATTTCGAATGCATATTTTATAAAAATATTAGCATTCGCGCCCTCCTGTCTATATAAATAATAATTGTGCCAAATTTCATACCCCTCCGTTGGCGAAATTTTCGGAAAATGGTACCGAAAGTTTTTGCTTTGTATTAATAATAGATATGTACATATATAATAGTAATTGAATATTCGAACATGTTTACGCAATATTTAGCAGATCAGAAAGAGTCTATTGGGTAGCGGACGAAGACAGTCAAATGGAAGGAGACGATACAGATGAGCGAACAACCAAAGATGACACCACCTCGCGTGAATTCGTTTGCTTCTAAATCTATTAAATAATATCTTATTCGAAATAGATGCATATTAACATAGAACCAGTTGAAAACGTGAGGCAAACCGGGTAATTAGTTAATGTGTCACACACAATCTTGGCCTATTTGACACGACGCGAGGATATATAAATCATCGTGATGCTTCACCCGATTTTTATCAACAGTGGATACGCATTTTCCCACACGCTACTTCCTGGTCGGAATATTAATGGATAACGGAAACAAACACAGCATCCGTCTCATAAGTAAAGCGTGTGTAACCATGAGATTATTAGGTGTTATTTGAGAAATTATTTTCTTATTTGACCATCTACTCCCGTGAATAACTGAATTACCGGAAGACTCGATGCGTTGCCCGCTTTGCGAAAAAATTATGCTCTTTTTTGAAGGTCCCTAAGTCTTATAGCTTTTTCAGCGAAATACAAGGGACTCGAGAAACAGGCGTGAATTGCTTAGGGATCATCCATTAATGACGTCACACGCAGTTCACGATTTTTTAGATCCCCCCCCCCCAGTCTTTGTCACGGGTTGTCACATTTTCGAAGGCCCTTGTTTTTTTTTTATAGGTTAAGCGGGCAAACGAGCAAACGGATCAACCGATATGACCAGTTGATCAGCGTCGTCCATGGACACCTGCAGCACCAGAGGGGCTGGTAGTGCGTTGCCGGCTTCTAAGGAATTTATTAATCCGCCCATTGTTCATGATGTGACCTCACATATTTTATATTTTTCGATTTTATGCATACCTAAACTTATATGCGTAACTAAAAGA
>JANCMC010003184.1:103471-119289 GCA_024363005.1 Charaxes varanes
TTGTTCATGATGTGACCTCACATATTTTATATTTTTCGATTTTATGCATACCTAAACTTATATGCGTAACTAAAAGAGAAAAGCATTTTCAATTTTGAAAAATTTTGACATGTCGCACACTTAGTCATAAACTGACCTTTTAAGTTCTATGTCTAAAGTGAGTTAATGATATAGGCAATTTCGTTTCAACGTACTCTATCAGCAAATCAGATATTATTTTTATATCACAGATATATGTATCTCCCTTCAATAAGAGAAACAGTTATTTTTGTCTTTTCAACAATAAATCTTATTTTGGTTAAATAGACAAATACATAATAGAATATGAAAGTAACATTTTAATATCATTATTCACTTCATTAATTATAATTAACAACATAATTAGTTACTATAATACCGTTTTTATCGAATTATAAGGGGAGTAAGTCGTAAATGGCGAAACATTTTTGCGATTTCCCAAAAATCTCCGATTTTGAGTTAGGTCACTTTATGAGGAAGCGTACGATTGTAACGTCACAAAGGTTTTGATTTTTTTTATACCTTAACTCCCCACCCCCATCTTAATGTGTGACGTGATTCATGGTTGACCCCTCAGGGCATCAAGTATTCTGAATTTGGCACTGAATCTAATTGGTTGGACCGGTGGTCAAGCACCTTATGAATTATTCTCTCTTTGTTTCTAATTGTTCTTAGAAAGTAGTTAAAACAAGATCCGTTAATATTTCATGTTATGTACGATCTGATACGGAGATAAACGAACGGAAATTGTCACAATTTTACACTAATATAATAATGATTGAAAGTTAATTAACTCATTTTAATGTATGTAACTTTTAACATATGTAAAACTGTGGTGACGGATAAATGCTGCGTGAATAATATTAAAATGATTCTTGGGAAGAATTCGTTTCGATAAATAAATAATAATTGGGTCGCGGGAAGCCGTTGGATGTCCTTATCACGAAATAGAGCTCTCTGGAAGTCAATGGAGAAAAAAAGAAGAAAAGAAGAAGAAGAAATAAATAAGATATAACTGGTAGCTGACCCTTACTACTGCACCTAGCGTTAGAAGAGAAAGGCGTCCGCGTCGTCGTACTAGAACTTTCCCAGGGGGTGGTTCCACCTTTATCTGTCCGATAACTGATCAGATTCACTAAGGGTACGCGACCCCGGAGTGCCCCAGCTGCTACTGTCACACCCCCTACACCATCCGTGACAGCAGTAGCCGCATCCTTTCTCTCCTCTCCATCTACCTTTATATCCTTTTTCTCCATCCCTTTTCCCTACTCCTGTCTTACTAATTAGAGGTAGCGCCACGCTTGTAGCCAAATTGGGCGCGCGCGTCCGGGTACCAGTACCTCTTTCTCAAATGTGATCTGCGTGAAGTGGCGGCAATGCTGTCACGTCAAGTGATGATATTGCTGACGCGTTTCGTTCCATTTGTGAGATCTCCCGGTGGCCTAAACTCGTCATTAAAGGCCGGCAACGCATCTGGTAGCTTTCTGGTCTTGCAGATGTCCATGGGCGACAGTAGGCACTTCGGTGCCTACTGCCTGCTCATCTGCCCTCTTGTAACATAAAAAAAAAAAAAAAAAAAACTTTCAAATAAGTGTCAATCGGTGTCCGCTTGTCTCGCTAAAACTCGAAACAGGCTGGACCAATTTCAATTCTGTTTTGTTTTTCATTCCCTGTATTTCGGGGAAGGTTTTAGAGGATTGAAAATTCAAAAGAATTATTACAAAGTACAAAAATTAAGATTTTCAGATTACTTGAAATACATGAAGTCCCTACCTATAGTAGGGCCCATATCGCTTGGCAATAATGTACGCCCCCCCATTTTGTTCCAAGGCGCGGTAATTTTTTCACATTAACTACGTTTCCTCGAAGTCGGATGGATTACACTCTATAATTATTGAATAAGATATGTGATCAGTTAAAAAATAATAATTTGTTATAAAAATTTAAGAATATTGTTATTTCCAGAAACAAAACATCGGTAAATTGTATTTACCTGGTCGAATTGCACTTAGCGCTTATTGACAAATAAATATAATAAAAACATTCTTTTTCGATGAAAAAAATAGAATGTTTTAAATTGTAATACGAATTATCCATTATAAATGTTCTTAACGTTGCCACCTTACTTTCTAAACAACACACGTTCTGGGTTGCCTATGAAATTTGTATACAATATTCTGGAAGCTTCTGAGCGTACTCGTGAACTGAATAAAATTATTAAGATCCTAGAGTTTTTGCCTGAATGTTTTGATAGCGTACAAAGAGGTACAGCCAAAACGAAAGCCCTTTTGAAGTTGTATAAATCGCATGCTTATGCTGATAGTAAAGTGACATAACTCTAAAAAATTATTTTTGGGAAATCGTAAAAAAATCGTTTTGAGGAGGTCGTGGCCTAATCAGTGGTCGGCATTTGAGTCGATCGCTAAGTTAAGCTGCTCTGGCTGCGACCAGGTGATAGATGGGTGTCCTATTCTAGCACTGGTTTATATTTGATATCCGACCTCCTCCGTGTTTCGGAAGGCACGTAAAACAGTGGGACCCGATCGATTAAGTCTATCGCAGGGGTCGCGAACTTTTGGTACTAAAGTGGCAGAATATTTTAAAAATTGATAAACATTATAATTACTGTATGAAATATATTATTAAGGGTGAAGTAATTCTTAAGAAATTGAAAGAAAGCAAACTGCGTTTGAAAATGGCAATAAAAGGTGACTTTGAGACTTACACTAAGAAAACAAGAGATTGCTCTAAACATTGTGTTTATGACCACTAGTTCTATTAGAGAGCTATTTAAAATGGTGGATTTCGCTGGCGAGGGAATGAGAAAATTTAAAATTAAAAAAAAATATATAATTTTACCCAAAATGAATACAATAATAATGCGATAAGAATGCAAGCTTCAATGAAATGTAATAAATAGTTCATTAGATTTAATAAAATTAAACGTAGAGCATTTATGCCCCCGAAATATTTAAAATTATTTCACGGCTATAAAAGGCCCCTCAATGGTTAGCGAAAATTTTGAAATTTAATATAGTCGTAGCATTAAAATTTACATACAATATGAAAAATGTCTTATTAGAAATTCGTTGAACCACGCGAACCGAGTCGCAAAAGAGAGTGGGTTCGCAACCCCTGACTGAATATCACATGCCATGTACTAAGTACGGTCGGTCCGTTTGTCTGTCCGTCACACAACATATATATCTATACATATAGTATATAATACACAGATATACACGTCTATATGGCTAGCTCCGGGTCGTTGGTGCTGGACACTGCGTCAGCGGTCGCGCTGCTCATGGTACTCCTGTAAAGTTTAAGGTTCGATTCCGTGTAGTCGAGGATCTTTCTGCTGGAATGCCGTATGTAGAGCATCTGTTTGTGGTATATTTTGAGGGCCCCCTTTATCGTTATGTACGTGAGGCCCCCCAGTATCGTCCTGTGCAGGTTGTTCTGGACCGAGCGGAAGAATATTTTGCCGATTATTGTGGAGATGGTCGGCAGGAGGAGGGCTGAGCAGAATATCCTGGTGGGGGAGAGGTGTGATGTGGTGTTTTGATGTGTGTTGTTGTGCTGGCCCGACACTATGGGTATAATTATCTTATACATATTCTATTAAGTAAAGAAAATATTTCTGTATGTTATACAAATATACCTTAAACCTTACGTTAATATGTAAAATGTACAAGAACATTTTTAAACCATGATTTTCTTCTAGGCGCGTAAATCAGTTGGACCCGATTAATGTCACTTTGTGATATTAATCGTAAGGTGGCACAGATCGTGGGGGTTCCGAGAATGACGTCGGATGGCGATCGGTCATCTTAACTCGCCCCACAGCCAAATCCTCTGCAACCTAAGCGGACCCCGGTGCTTGGGAAGTAGATATAAATATAGTATGCGTACACTCCCGAGCTGGTCGTGGAAGTGGCCCGGGCAGTAGGCGGCCAGCGAGCGCTTGGTGTTGCGCGTGTCGTAGACCTGCACGAACTTGTCCTGGCCGGCCACCAGCAGCTCGTGCCGGTTCAGGGGGTGCCCCGCCACGCCGTACAGCGGGTACGGCGACGTGTGGATGTTCCTGCAACAAAAATACACAGGTCATTCACTACGTAACTTGACCAATTTTTGATATTATTGGCCCGTAAACTCCCACCGCTGGGCAAAGACCTCCCCCCTCCGTCACTCTCTATCCTGAGCCATCCCAATCCACTCTAATCTCAATCTCAAGTAACCTAAATATCCCTTATGTTTAAAGCAATTTTCCATGTCATCCTCGCTCTGGCAGAAGCGGGTCCACCATGGCGGGTACAATGGGTTCGCCCATCCTAATACCGGAGCCAGATATAGCTTCTTCTGAATGATCTCGTAGTGTGGCCGGGGACATTGTGTAGCTGTGCAAAGTTTTGTAGTACTTTATAAACATTAAGGACAAAAATGTACAAGCAGTTTGAGCTATTTCTGGCTCCCGCATACCAGACTTGCGACGTTACACTTTCACTATCTATTAACATCGAGATAACAAGAAGCAGACGGACAACAGCAATACCAAAGGGCTCACAGGTGCGTTGCCGACCTTCGAGAAATGAGTATGCACTTTTCTTTAAGGACCCTAAGTCGTATAGGTTCCGAAATAAATAATATATATAATACGTTATTTACAAAAAATCGTCGTTTAAAAATCACAACATTTTATAAACATATCATTCATGTGCCGATTCGAGTTTGAGTGACTTTGGCCACCGGGTTTTTTGAAGGGTTTCCTGACCTGTATGAAAGTTTGGACAGTTGAAAACTAGCTAATGGAGCCTGTATTACAATTTTTTTCTTATTTCTTTTTATGGCATTATTATGCTTTTAAAACGATATATTCTTTAAATACTGTTGTAAATAAATAAAATCTTCATTTTGAAATATGTCTTTTCAAATATTAATACTTTTTTGTTCAAATGGAAAAAAATACTGAGTTAAAAGGCCACACACAAAAAAAAAGTTGATAATTTGACGCGTTGTCAATAGTTCGGTACTTGAGAGATAGAAGACTTGCGTCAACTTATAAAATATAATGGAGTTATGACTAGTACGATATTGTTAAATCAATTTTATAATCTATGATTCCTACAGATTGAACATTGTCGTAAAAGACTCGCACTCAGCTCGCTGACTAGGAGCAGTGTATTAAATCTGTTTTCTTTCTATAAACACTTCACTACTGTACTTCTCGTTGGCCTAAAACCATGAAATTTAGCAAGAAGATATTAGAATTTATAGCATAAACATAAGAAAAAGTCCAAAAACTGAAAATTCGTTGTTGCATCAGTGTCTTTTTTTTTATCTGTCAGTCTATCAGTCAAGCCCCTTTTTCTAAGGAATGTGTAAAGATATAAAGTTTAAATTAATACCAACTATCAGACTTACGGTGCCTTGAAGCTGTGCGAGAACATCAACCCTCTAAATATACGCAATCAAAGGATATGGCTGTATATGTCGCACTTCTGATACCAGCCAAATGGATGACAATGGACTCAAAACCTATATGGTACTTTCCGTTGCCCTAGAACCATGAAATTTGGCAAAAAACAATGTCTTATAACACAACAAAGAGCATATTTTAAAAAAACCCCTAAATTTGTAGTAATATCACAAAAAAATTACGAAGACTAACACATTCAAGGAAATTCCATACGAGAAGTACTAATTTTAATCGTGAAATAACCTGGTAAAAGCATTATGTGACTGTAGGGATCGCTAACAGTACACGAGTCAGACTCGCACTTGCCCGGTTTTTAAAAATTAAAATCGGTACGTACATATTAACACCAACGCAGCACATCTTGGTATATTATAACTTATGTAACGGTTAGGCAATAGAAGCAAAGTAACTTCTGCTGCGCTTGTTATTCGCAGGCTCATGCTTCTTGTGTGTAAGATCAAAAACTATATATATCTGTAGCTGAGTTGGCGTTAAAACAAAATTACCTTAAAATCAATCAATATTATTTAAATTTATGTACATGTATATCGACACAGATAAATCTCGCAACAAGCTTTTATATTATATAAATTGAGTAATGGTGTGCGTTAAAATTTTTGGTAGTATTCCAGAGATGAAATTGGACGTACATTTAACTCTGAAGGTCATTGGGTCGTAAACACGATGCACGTACATACATACTTATCGTTTACTTGCGTACTTCAATACGTCTATTATATACCTATAAGATTGAAGATTGGAAGCTGTGAGGTGCTTGGGTTCATCCCTAACCTCGCTTTAATGTTTGGATGGTCAATACAATAGCGGACTTACCCGTAGGGTGAGACTGCTGTAGCCTACAGTGATATATTTTAGGGGGGTGGTAAATTTGAACTACAATTTTTTCGCCTTAAAAAAAGGATCTTTAAGATCTATACTAACACATAAAGCTCAAGAGTTTGTTGGTTTGAACGTGCTTATCTCAGGAAATATAGATTCAATTTGAAAAATTCTTTCAGTGTTAGATAGGTCATTTATCGAGGAAGGCTATATATAGCTATATATAGGAAGGCTATATATAGGAAGGCTATATATAGGAAGGTTATATATCATTATACTAAGAGCAATAGCAGCGGAGCACCAATAAAGAATGATTCAAAATCGAGAGTTTATTTTCCCATTTGAGAGCTTCCGCTGTTGCGTTAATAGTTAAATTTTCGCAAAAGTCATGTATAACAAAATTGTTCCCCTTTAAAAGTTCTAAATAAACCTCAGCGACAGCATATGTCTATCTTTTAAGATTGGCTCAGTATAACCCTTTTTATCCTAATCAAATATGTTCTAAAATAATGCATTATTTGTGAAGGGCTATTATAAACATAATATTAATCCCTATCTAACCACTAATTTTAAACCATATGCCTGACATAAGATGTGATTTACAAATTAATTTAAAAAAACTAATCAATATGATTGTGAAGTAGAGTATCGGATCGCTAATGTCAATACGGGCGGCAAAAGTTGAATAGCCTACTGGCGGCAAATGTTTTGATCCGACACTGTGGCTATATTACAGTTTTCGCCCACTCCTAGCTCAAGCTTTACGCAGGGTTTGAGGGAAAATTAGAGTATTAAATAAAACATACCAATATTACTTTTAATGCCTGACATCCACTTTACTGTTACCCCATACAATTAAATTTTAATTAACTGATTGTCAAATATGTGAGTTGAAATATAAGTATCACCTCAAATATCTAACTCCAATAATAACCTTACGTATCGATTTCCCAAAGGAATTGCGCGAGGTAAGAAATTTCTAGAGAATCGCACGGTTGTGGATTTTAGGACATTAATGTGATATATATACGATAAGTGATGGTATTGTTTTCGCGTTTCATTTGGTTTGTGAGACTTCCCAGCCTTAACTCATTAAAGGCCGGCAACGCGTCTACTAGCCCTCTGGTCATACAGGTGCCCGCAAACGTAAATCGCCTACTCGTTTGTGTCTTGTGACCAAAAAAAAATAATTAAAGTGGCGAGTAACTGCTGTGTGGCTACACCCTAACGCCACCCACTGAATGTGTATTTTTGGCTACAGACCTTTAACCTTGTCCCATGTCATTATCTGTCGTCCTTTAATGTTTCAAACCGGGCCTATTGTAGGTAAAATAATAAGGGTTGACGCAAATTACCCAAATATCTCTGTATCGTATTTCGCGAAAACACTTTAGAAAAGTGATTTAAGGTTTTCCATATCTCGAAAATGTATTTATACTAATATATAAAGCTGTACACATTTGTTTGTTTACTTGAGCGCACTAATCTCAGGAACTACTGGTCCGATTTAAAAAAATCTTTCAGTGTAAGATAGTCCACTTATCGACGAACGCTCTAGGCTATATATCAACACGCTAAAATTGAATCTATTTTCATCTAATTTTACGCGGACGAAGTCGCGGTCACAGCTAGTTAAGGATATGCCAACTTACTCAGTAAAATCTGTACTTATGTTCTAATTGATATAAGAAGTATATACTAATTGATACTGAATAACGCCATCTCTATTTTACCGAGTGATGACATTAAGTGTGTTAAGGTGGAAAAAGAAGAAGTTTCGCTTCTCTTAATTTTTTCCTCATCTCCCATTCCTTCCTCGTGAGCGGAGGTTGCCAAACTTTTTTTTAAAGACCACTTTCAAAATTTACCTGCTTCCGTGAACCCCCTACAGCTACATTTTTACCATATTCTCAAAACTAATGTGAAGATTACATTTGTCCTTGTAATTAGAGGAAGCGTAACGCTAACAGCTTTTTTGGCCTGCAGCCGAATTGTGCCGGCGTGTCCGGGTACCAGTACTTTTTTCTCTCATAAAATCTGCGTGAAGTAACGGCCATGCTGTCACATCTAGTGATAGTATTGTTGTCGCGTTTCGTTCGGTTTGCGAGCCTTCCCTTATATAAAAATGGTTGCACGATGAATTTGTCAACCTACTCCTCCTAAACGGCTTTACCGATTTGGGTGAAATTGTAGTCATTTAGACATTATTCGGGAGTCACTGTTTTACGTGCCTCGGTCGGAGATCTGATGTTTGAAAACCAATGTTAGAATCTATAGAACTACTTAACCTAGCGATCGATTCAAATGCCGGCCAGTGATTGAGCTACGACAGGTCCTCAGATAATATCTTTATAGATTTTTTAAAAGAGCACCAGTATTACTTGAGATACATTACACATCCTTCTAAACTTAACAGCTCATGCCTACGTGTGTAGTGGGAGAGTTTATATACCGAGAGCAAACAGTCCATTAGAAAAAGATAGAGCAACGAAGAGATGGCGAACATGAACTCTGATCCTATGAAATGTCTCATCATAATTTCTGTTTCAGCTACGATCCGTCGCTGACGTACGGGAGAGTCAAGCAGCCAGCTCTACCATTAGTCATACCAAACTGGGTGCACTACGACAAACGGTGCCTGAACTTCACAGCCTTCTTCAAGCAGCCGGTCTACGACAACCCTGATGAGAGCTTCAGGGTGCGCGTCGTCAACCTCGTATACTTCCTGGAGGACGATACTATGACTGTGATGGAACCTCGCGTGAAGGTATGATACTTTTTGACATCCAGATATCCAAAATTGATCAGACTTGCCTTTCCACAGCATGCGTCGCCATGCTATGTTATAACAGTATGGTAATCTGTCGTCGCTGGGCTCTACAGTCCCCATATCTTACGTCACGCTGATATATGTACCTAAGTATTCATTAGCAACTGCACTACCAGAAAAAAGGCTTTCAGATGTGTTGCTCCTTCTTCGTCTTCCAAGCGTTATCCCGATTAAGTACCAGGGTCCGCTTAGATTGCAGAGAATGTGCCTGTGGGGCGAGTTAAGATGACCGATTGTCATCTGACGTCATCCTCGGTACCCCCACGATCTCTACAACCATACGACTAATATCACAAAGTGACATTAATCGGGTCCCACTGTTCTACGTGCCTTTCGAAACCCGAAGGAGGTCGGATATCAAATATAAACCAGTGCTAGAATGGGCCCTTCTATAAGTCTTTAGTTTTTATTTCAAATCATATAAAGCAGAGTGCAGACATGTAATAAAAAATGTTGTAAACAACAATGAATAAATAAATAGAACTGCAAAACACACGGATATCTTTTCCTAAGGTAGACAACTTAATGCCTGTGTGATATTCGGATCACGCAACGAAGAAATTGCAAAGAATTTATGCTTTTGATACACCGTGATGGGGTCTAAGGTTCAATTCCCGGAAGAAACGAGATACTGCGCGATTTATATCATAATGTATCGTGAAATTGCTGCCTATAAGTTAGAAATAAGGCTTTATACACACATTTAGATACTGCTCAGAGACTGGCTGAATATACTGTAGTATAGTACATTATTAGTATTGTTCAATTTGGACCACGCACTTTAGTATACTGATATATAAAGCTGAAGAGTTTGTTGGTTTCCTTGAACGCGCTAATCTCAGGAATTACTGATCCGATTTGAAACATTCTTTCAGTGTTAGATAGCCCATTTATCGGGGAAGGCTATAGGCTACATATCATCACGCTAAAATTGAATAATTTTTTTTACCTAATTTTACGTGGACGAATTCACGGACATAGCTAGTATAGTATATTATTCGTATTCTACAGTTTCAACCATTAGTTAATGATAAAACTGCTTGGAGTTGACTCGCTCCAGTTTTGTACTAAGAAGTCCACAGTTAACAAGGAAATGTATTATACTCGTTTTTTACAAGAACTGTTTTTGAAGAGCCGCGCACGAGTGTCTTGCTGCTTCTTCCCGAGGCTCGACTTTCCCAAATCAGTGGTAGCTTTAAAAATATTTCATTTGATTTGTTACTAACCGCTCAAGAATATTATTATGGTGTTTGCTCTTAATTAATAAATAAGAAGGCACTATATTATGACAAATTGACCACAAACTACATTTATTCTCCTTTGTTTCCGTGCCTTTATCTATTATGCCCAGTTTAGGGATTTACAAACATATTATTTATATATCAACGTAGGGGCAAGCGGTATACCAGCAAAATCCCTGTACAGCCTACTAAAAGACCTTGGCATGTCAAGAAATATCATAAGTTCATTATTGGAAAGGACTAGTGGGATCATACCAGATTTGAATGGGCAGAGGAGAGAACACTGGCAGAGAAGGTGAGTGTTAGTGATCACTATAAAGGGCCCGTTCTTAAACCTGCACCTGGGTCACAAGTCCCGGGCACTCTATGTTTTATTCAGTATACATAATTTTTATTTGGTACTCGGGCCTGGCTTCGTATGGATTGCTTGACCGCTTCGACCTCCCGTGCTTGTAACAAAGCTTCCTTCAATGTTCTTGGGCGTGCCAACTTCACCGCTTGCTGTGTTTCGATATCTCGGAGCCCATCGAGGAATTTGTCGATGGCCAAACTTTCTCTGACTTCGTCAGGGACTGTGGGATACGCACATCTGGTTAAGCGGAATACCTCTGCTTGATATTCTTGTAAACTTTCGGTGGCCTTTTGTCAGCGATTTTTCCATTGTGATCGGTATACTTGTTCCATGTGGTTGCGGCCGAAACGCATTTCTAACTGTTTCACAAGTTCTCCGTAGTTCTGTCGTTCCGCTAGAGGTATGGCTTCAAGTACTCCCAAAGCATCGCCACGTAGCGTCAGTGATAGGTTACCTGCTTTGGTGGTTTCATTCCAGGCATTTATCATGGCAGCTGTTTCAAAAAGCGTCATATGTTCTGCTAGTGGTGTTTTGCCGTCGAAAGTTGGTAATTTACTTTGTCCCTGAACTATTGGGGTCGCTTGGATTACTTCTTGTTTAATCACTTCTTGTACTTGCGGCTGGGACAAGTCGTCAATGCCCGCCAAATTGTCTTGCCCGAATTTTATTTCCATTCGCTGAATACGCTCTTCCAGCTCTTTTCTGGAATTTTCCATTGTCTCTGATAACTTCTCTTCTAAGATTCTAGAACTTTCTTCAACCCTCTGCTCTAAGCTTCTAGAAATTGTCAACGAGTTTTCTGACAGTTTTTCCTCCATTGTTCGAGAAGTTTCTTCTAACCTCTGTTCTAGGCTTCTTGAATTTTCTTCTAATTTCTTTTCGAGGCTTCTAGAATTTTCTTCCATTGTTCTAGCATTTTCTTCCATTGTTCGAGAATTTTCTTCTATTGTTCTAGATTTTTCTTCTAACGTCTGTTCTAGGCTTCCTAGTATTCCTTTTAGTTCGGTAGTACCACCATCCAATTCGAAAACGTGGTTTTCTGGATCCTCACCGTTCGCTTCCATCACTTTTCGAAGCCGTTCTAAAAGATCTTTTTTCTTTCCATTAGTATCTTCATCTCTTTCCTCAAGTTCCCTCTTGAGATCTACCACTTTCAGGTCTTTTAGTCGCATTGCCATTTTTATTTATTTTATTACGAGCAATTATCGCCAAATCCCACTTCTATCATCGCTCGAATATGTTATATTTTAAAGCGATTATTCTTGGCGCAAAACATATGAAAACGCTGTAAGAGTAGAAACCCCTGAACTGTAATATAAAAAAAAATAAGTTAGAATAATCTTTTTTGTGATGTATATAATTTATTATTTTTATTATTGTTATTAAGTAGGTTTTAAGAAAATATTAATTATAACATAGAAGGAAGGTTAAAAACCTAAAATGTAATATACTGTTATGTAACTACGTTTAAAATAGATGTAAATATTAAATATATACGCAAATACCAAACGGGAACCCAACCTTTATCTTTTCTCTCCAGGTCCAGTGACCGATTAAATATTTTGGACATTTTTAATTTAAAGTTTTCATATGTAAAGATAGTTAATTCATTTTTAACTTTCGGTTGAGTGAATATACAAATGCGTTAAAGCACATATTACAAAAAAATTGTATAACAGTCTAATTAATTATAAGAAATTTATTTATCGGTAGCTTAAGCACTTTTATAAATAAAACACTTAATCAAAATGATATTTTATTTAACATTCTTTTTAATAATACAATTAACCACAGCAATCTCATCAAGAATGAGTAATACAGTTTAGAAGGTACACGTTTTTGCTCCAAGCATCTGCTGGATTTGAAGATAGCTCTTACCTTTGGTCTCGGGTACAACAAGTAACGTGAAGATGGCAGAAATAACACAGAAACCAGCGAAGATAAAGAAGCTTATATGCATGCCAATGTCTTCAGAGATCGATGGGAAGTACCTGAAAAGAAAGAGATAAAAACCTCAAGGATCGGCACTCATATGCAAGCATTCTAGTGTTGCAGTTTTTTGTTTTTTTCTTCTTTATTTATAATATTAAAAATTAACCTTTTATTTTACATTGAATGATTCAATCATAGACTCATTCGAATTTTACCGCGAATCATAGCCATCGCATTTGATTTATACAATTCAACCACTGTATTACATGTAAGAATGATAAACAATCACTTATTAAACTAATTAACGTAAACATAAGAGATCAAATGAGAATATTTCACAATCACTTATCGTTATGCATTTACAAGCGAGATCCTAATTAGCCGCACCGTGAGTTGCCTATGGGTGTCAATAGGAGAACCGTCTGCCGGTTGTCTCTTGTTATATCTATACTAATATATAAAGCAGAGAGCCTCAATAGCTCAACGGTATAAGGTATGGACTGAAATCCGCAAGGTACCCGTTTCAAACCCCACCGCCGTTGGGTATTGTCGCACCCACTCCTAATATAAGCTTTAAATTAAACTTAGTAGGGGGGAAAAAGAGAATATTAGACATACCTAAAAAGTATCCGTCCGATGTCCGAATATTAAAAAAAAATTGTAAAAATGATGAGATATTCTACTGCTTATTATAATATCTAATAAACGGAATAAACAGTGGATTAATAGTAAACTGTATCTTCAAGCCTACTGAGCCCTAGTGGAGTCAGTGGTAGTAGATGAGTTTAATTTATACCATTTTATATGCGCAGAAACAATGTATATCTTCATTTAATGCACGATTAATATGCATTAGGTTTTCTATACCATGCACGCATAATTCTTGCATTCGGAACGTTATAGTACCGTCTAGTGGAACAGATATTGCTTTTTAACCGACTTGGTCAGAAGCAGGATAATGTTCATGAGTGTATACGTATAATATCTTTTTGTTTCGTTCTATATCGCAAGCTTAGTTATAAACTGACCGACGTTTTAGGTCTATAGTAAGTTAATAGTACAATCAGCATTTCAACGCCCTCTATCAGCCAATCTAAAAATTATTTCGATATCTCCATCCAACCCTGAGATACAGCTATTTTTGTCTTTGTCACTTAAAGAAATTTTTAGTTAATAAGACAAACAAATAATAAAATAACATTACAATATCATTAATCAATTCATTAACTATTATTAAAATACATAATTTGTTACTAAAATACCGTTTTTATCGAATTACAAGCGGAATAAGTCGTAAGTGACAAAACTTTTTTCGCAATTTCCCAAAAATCTGCTTTTTGCATTTTGCTTTGATTATTCAGTTTGACGATTTTGACATAAGTAAAGATCGGTTGGTGGCTGAAATTCGGCCACAAATCTTTAGAGTTCAACAATACTATCTGCTTATTTAAAACTACATAATGTGTAGATAAATCGTTTATTTAGCATGGCAGTGTGTGGGTTTTATTTTAATTATGAAATATTACAAATTATAGAACAATATTAGCATTCGCACACGTTTTTCTATTTAAACTGTAATTATGCCAAACTTTGTACTCCTCCGTCAGCGCAACTTTCGTGAAATGGTACCTAAAGTTTTCGCTTCACGTATTAATATATAAATGTGTATATGTAGGTTCTTGTTGGCACTTCCGTATAAACAAAATATGTACTATTTTAATTAGATAACTGTGTTAATTAACATTAAAGTGAGATAAAAACGATTGTTAAACCGAAATTCCTTGTGTAATATGTATTATGCCGGAGCCAGACATAGCTCAAAGTGTTCGTACATTTTTGTCCCTGAAGACTACAAAGTACTACAAAACTTTGCGCAGCTACACAAACTCCGCGGCCACACTACATGATCATTGAAATGATCATGCAAATGAAGCTATGTCTGGCTCCTGCATTAGCAGTAATGGCATTCCAAGTGTATTATTGCCGGTGCTGAAATCAGTAACCAAGTTCGGTGTTTCCAAACCCAAATGACAAAGGGACCTACAAGAAGAGAGCATCTGCCTTCTAGTGTTGCAATTGTCTATGGGCGTAAGTAGTCACTTACGTGAAAAAAAAAACGCGGTGGACATTTAGATATCGAGATGATGAGGGGAGATTTCTAATTCAAACGCGATATTCGGCGGTGAATTCAGCTTCCGTGTGGATTCACGTTAATTCGACATTAGAGCGCGTATAGTCTAAAAATGCACGCCCCTCTTAAATATTCAACTTCACGTGCAAAATAGCGCGTAGACGCAAACACGCTCGTCATCATTGGCTTACAGTGCGCGGTTGAGTTTGAGTTTACAATAAAACACACATACATCAGCAACGAGCAAATGAATAAGTGGAGGGGCGTGCATTTTTAGACTGAAACATCCACAACGACATTGGTTCAGAGAAATCCGCATAACACTGTACCGTGACGGAGTTTGGTAAGTAAAACAAACGTGCGGTAGGTTTGCCTCATACCTCTATAGTTATCACTTCAAATTCCTTCAAGTTGTGCCGTGACTTAGGTCAGTAATGTTTGTTCTACGTTGTTGAACTGTTTACATTGCCCAATTAACTTTGGCTAACTAATTTGTTACACCATGGCGATGGACGGATACCTTGTACCTTCAAGAAAAGAGCATAGTCATTCCTCAAAGGCCAGCAACGCATCTGCGAGTCGAAAGTAGCAGTTGTCCTTGGGCGTCGATAGTCACGAACGTGAAAGCAGCCTTCCCGTTTGCACCTTGTTATATTAAAAAGAAGATGAAAGAGTATTAAATATTAAGTACCTAATAAAAAATATCTAAAGAATTGATTATCGCTTCTAAAAAGTTATTAAGGTAAGGATTAACTAGAGTAATGTTAAATAAATAAATTCCTGACAAGCAGGCAAAGTAAAGTATGTAGAGAGCGTTCAGTCTAAAAATGCGCGTCCTCCAAAGTATTCATCTCTAAAATCTACATGCAAAATATTGTGCAGACGCAAACACGCAAGCACGTCCATGTTATTGGCTTACAGAGCATGTTTGAGTTTGAATTTGCTATAAAACCTCTTCACTCACAAAAGCAAGGGATGCATTTATTTTGAAGGGGCATGCA
>JANCMC010003184.1:119389-143277 GCA_024363005.1 Charaxes varanes
ATGTTTGAGTTTGAATTTGCTATAAAACCTCTTCACTCACAAAAGCAAGGGATGCATTTATTTTGAAGGGGCATGCATTTTTATTTTTAAAGACTAAAACATCTATACTAATATATAAAGCTGAAGAGTTTGTTTGTTTGTTTACTTGATTACATGGTAATCTCAGAAACTAATGGTCAGATTTTAAAAATTCTTTCAGTATTAGATGGCCTATTTATCGAGAAAAGTTATAGGCTATAGGTATATCGACAGTTCATGACGCTAAAATATTTCACCCAATTTTACGCGAACGAAGGTAGTCTTTAATAGGTAAAGTTTAGTTTGAGTAAAGAGTTTGCTTGCTTGTTTAAAAAAGTGTGGATTGAATACAGAGAATTGTTAGTGTATTTTAGGATACGCACGCGAGGTGAAAAAAGTGGTCAAAAAAATTAAAATTTGTCCGATTTCGTTCAAAATAATTTTCTTAGTGAGTTTTTAGCATGTTTTATGAACATGGATAATTACAAGTCTCTGCATCTTATAGTTAAGAAATCCTAGGGGGGGGGGGGGGCACCTTGCGGATGAACAGACGGACGGGCAGATAGAGTGAAACTATAAAGATCCCTTTTAGAACTACGGAACCCTAATAAGTACAACGGAGAAAAGGTGCAGAGCACAAGACATTCTAATTTTATTTATACATACAAAATAGATAATAGTTGTTGGTGCGTAAATGTTAAAAAAGCGTTCATATTTGTTAACGTCTCACTAAACAAACAGAGAGGAAACATCTTCCTTATCAACGTCACAAGTGGCGCTTTATACTTGCTATCTAACGGCGACCGAGATAATAATATAAGCGAGTCGCGGCTCTCCCGAAAATAAACAAGTGAAACGCGCTTTGATCCACCGACCGACGAACCCACTGACCGACTGATCGACTGAAGGGCCGATCGGGACCGATAACTGATTAGTACGAGTTATATCAGAGATACAGAAGCAGTAGTGACGCTAAAAATAATAATCAGGTTTTTTTTTGTCACATTTTTGGGGGCACGCTAATTCTCGAAAGTTATAATCTTATGACTTTGGAACCCCCTACCAGTTTTCACTGTTTTAAAAATAGATTCATTCTGCGAATACAAAACATCAATTCCTATAAGCAAGCATGAGAAGCTAAACTACTTTGCTTTAATCCGCGAATGTAAAGCAAAGTAGTTTAGCTTCTCATGCATGTCATGGAATTCCGCAAAGTAACGCCTGATTCTATCAATTGTCCTATAAGCAATTAAATAAATTTGAAACGTTATTTTAAGATGGTATATATGGTAGATATTAGTACTGATAATTGTGTAAAAAAAGTTTTAAAAGAAGTATAACTTCTACCGAGTGGACAGGGTTTTACGCGCGCATTTTTTTTTCCTGACCTGTAATGGCAATTAATCGATATATTTTTAAATTTCCTTGGTGGCACTGCGTGCCCCCACGTATCCCCGCAAAAATAGCCCCGATAGTAATACAGTAAAATCTAGCAACTGGTAGGTCGCCAGATTTAAGTACTCCTATTTAATTAGTTTCAAAATAAAATCAATTTTTAAAATTAAAATCAATCAAAGTTATCTAATTTACAGTACAGTCTAGGAGATGCTTGCCAAATTTTTTTCACTTTAGTAGTGTGTGATAATTGCCCTGCACTCATAGTTAGTTTTGGTAAGCCCAAAATATGTTTATTATTTTTATTCAGTTCAAAATATCCCTTGGTCTGTTATTATAGTTAAAACATTTCTAGGCTATGACTATGGCTATGGCTTATTAACAAAAATTGTTAAAATAATTGGAATTCATTATAAAGAATAGTCTTAAACCTATATCTGGGTGGTAAGTCCCAGGTACTGATATGGTTCCTTCCTCTGCAACGCGATGGCCCTGAATCCGCACAATGAATACATGAAATGCTTAGAAATTTGTCTCTTGTTACCTAATGCCGGAGCCAGACAAAGCTTCATTTCAATGATCATGTAGTGTGGCCGGGGACTTTGTGTAACCGCAGAAACTTTTGTAGAAATTTGTAGACTTCAAGGACAAAAATGTACAAAACACTTTGAGCTATGTCTGGCTCCGGCTTCACGGATATGTAGGGTTCCGTCAGGTTTGCGTCCACATTAATACGCATTAATTTCCCGCCCGTTAACGCTGTGAAGGTCACTCTGACCAACAGCATTACACGATCAGAAAAATAAATACGCATTAATACGCCCACATTAATACGCAAAATGACCTTTTTTTTTTTTATTGGAGATAGGCAAGCGCTCGACCGCAGTCATAAAATGCAGCAAAATGACCTTTGTACGTCTAGTAACTACGCAGCTTATGTGTTGTAGATGGGCTCTATTAATGATGTTAATCGGGGTAGATGCTTTTACCTACGGCACAATCCCTAGTTTATTCCCCGTACGTTTAGGCTGAAAAATTTTAGAAAAAAAAAATATTTGTGTATAACAGGCGGCTGTTACCTATAACACAGGCATCAGTTTGTCTACCTTAGGAACAGACGTCCGTGTGTCATATAGTCCCGTATATATTTATTTATTTAATCATGTACTAATTTAACAAAATCTATTGACGTTAACCTATGACGAAACAGAAGAATTATGAACAAACTAAAATAGCAAAAGTACTCACACACATACACACACACACACACACACGCACACACACGCACGCACACACGCACACGCACACACACACTCATACGCACATACAAACTTATACACATTTGTTGGATTTGTTCAATTATTAAAAAAAAAACCATTTGTCATTTAGTCTAGTTTTTAAGTTTTTATATAGTGTCTAACTAACTGTACGTCTTGGTGGATGAGCGGGGCACCCAGCAATACGGGCTCGCGCCTAGTGCAGGGGCTCTTGCTACATGTTGTTATGAAGTTAAGATACTGAATAAAGCTATTTTTTTTTTTTTTTTATATATCGTCCGTCTGTTTCATGAAGATCGTTAAAATCGTCAGAGGGCATCACTAGCATCTGTTACTTAATTAATCGTTAACTTCTTTTTTTTTAGATGCTGTCGGCGACTTGTCCCACTTGGTATAGTTATTTTTTGTTAATATGGCTGGTATTTTTTTCATATTTATTCCTCTATATAGCGTTATCCCGGTCCAGTCGCCGGGTTCGCACAGATTGCTGAGGATGTGACACTGTGGCGAGTTAAGATGACCGAGTGCCGCCTGACATCATCCCCGGAACCCTCTCCCCCCCCGCACTGTTTTGTGTGCCTGCCGAAACACGGAGAAGGTTGGATCTTTGTAAAACCAATGTTACAATTGGTACAACTACACAACTAGAAAGATTCGCAAATGAGTTGATTTAAAAAAATATTTATGAAAAGTATAACATGTAAGTTAGATATGCCCTTTATACCAGTTTACCTTGTAGTGAAAAGCCCATAGAAATAAAAAATCCTTTAATTTTCTTAAACAAATAAGAAGGTGAACAGATATTAATTAATTAGAGGTAGCGCCATGCTTGTAGCCGAATTAGGCAGGCGCGTCCGGGTACCAGTACCTCTTTCTCACATGAGATCGGCGTGAAGTGGCGGCAATGCTGTCACGTCTAGCAGGCATTAAGTTGTCTACCTTAGGAACAGACGTCCGTGTGTCATATAGTCCTGTATATATTTATTTATTTATTTACCTTTGTCTCTTTCGATTTGAAAGTCATGTAAATCGGATGTTAACTTGACAGGGTGAGTGGGTACAATACCGAATGAGGGACTCGTTGGCAATTGTTTGAAACTCGGTAACGAGTTCAGTGGTTCCGTGATTGATGAGTATTAGAGCTCGTCCCGTCTCGTATTGATAATATTACGCTTTAATTTCGCTATCAGCGCACCGGCCGCGGCCCTCTAGCGATTTGCGAAACGTATTTTTCACGCACTTCGATTGAGAGCCGCTATCTGACGGAATGTTGCGAAACTTTTATAAATGACGCCATTTTAACTTTCACATTGAAGTCGATTACAGTGACAATGATTGTTTTTAGATATCACAGTGGGATATCTCAATGTAATCGGAATGATATATATACCCGCAAAATTCGCGAAACATAAAAAAGAAGAATATAAAAGTTTTATTGTGAAATTAAAATTTATTAAACATGAAATAAGAATTAAATTAACATGTTTTGACATTAATATCCAACACCGTACTTAAAGTATAATGAAATAAAAACTGAACTAAACAAAATGCATTCATTTTAGATTTCGTAATTACAGAAACACAGCTGAAATTTTTAGAGCTTGTGACGGTTAACAATTCATGAGAAGAATATTTATTTATATTATAGAGTCTCCCCCTGCTCTGATTAAGATTTCCATCCGTGGCATGCTGCGTACGATCTAAGAAAAATGCATTTTGTAAGTTAGATTTTTTGTTTCGTTAAACTTCAAGTATGGTGTTGCAAAGTAATATCAAAACATGTTAATTTAAATGTTGTTTTATGTTTAATTATTATTTGTTTAAACTACTTTATAATATTCTCCCTTTTTTGTGTTCCGCTAACTCTGCCGGTGTGTGTATTTATTTAGGGAAATAGATCGGTTATACTGTGATATAATGTCAGTCATTATATTTAGGGTACTAATAATCAATCAACTAAATTAGGTAATAGAACAAGTTTGGTTTAAAATTAAGTACATCAGGTATAATAATGTTTAGTTTCTGTTACGGACAGATGATACAGGAACGGTATGGCGGCGTCTTCGATCGTGGACGCCGTCGGACGGACTGATCCTTAAATACAATACAAATTATCATGTTTTGAAAAACACATTGCTCATTTTCTGCCTCAATGATCCAACGTCCTAGAGAAAAGAAAAGTGTCAAAGACAATCAAATAGTGATGCGAGCAAAATTTTAACTTTATGATACGTTGGTCAACGGAGAAAGTGTGAGTGAACACTCGTGCAGTAACAGTACTAAATTGTCACATCCCGCAATCGAGATCTTCAATCGTGTCGGTCTGTTATAGGATCTGATATGATAATCATATCTGATGTTATTATAATTGGGTTCACGAGAGGCGAGTCAGTTTATAACAATGCCCAATAACATGGGTACGGTCTGACGCTCTTTTGTTTAATTTGTCCTCCCAGCTCCCAGTCGTACTTGTACTGCATTATACATACAGTATATCAGAATTAGTACTATGGTTATTGGTTCCGTACGGTAGTTACACTCTAATGCCGGAGCCAGACATAGCTCAAAGTGTTTAAACATATTTGTCCTTGAAGACTTCAAAGTACTACAAAACTTTTCGCAGCTACACAAAGTCTCCGGTCACACTGAAATGATCATTCAAATGAAGTTATGTCTGGCATAATAAAACTAACGTTTAGTCTCACAAAGCACGTGGCACGCATACACAGCACTAATATCGCAGGTTTAGACATAAACTGACCTAACAATAAACTGACCTAACACAAAAAAAGTTGATTTTTTGGACATCGCAAAGAAACTTTTGTCGTTTACGACTTATTCCGCTTATAATTCGATATAAACGGAGTTATAGTAACAAATTATATATGTTAATAATAGTTAATGAAGTGTTTAATATTATTTTAACAATATTTTATTATTTGTTTGTCATGTCTTTTTAACCAAAATAAGTTTTTTGTTAAAAAGACAAAAATAGCTGTATCTCAGTGTTGGATAGAGATATTTAAATAGTTTTTGGATTGGATGAAAGAGGACGTTGAAACGAAGCTGCTTGTATCATTAGCTCACCTTAGACCTAAAACTTAGTCGGTGAATTTATGACTAAGTGTGCGATATGTTAACCATACATTTTTAAATAAATTAATTAAAGGGCTTTCAAGTATAACGTAACGCAATTTTTGAAGATTTTTGACTTTCCTCCCTCCATGTAACACGCCGTAGCATTTTTTTGTACCCCCGTCCCCTTTCTAAATTTATCATGACCCGCGGGGTTTTTAAATGTGAATGAATAACAATAGGGTATAAAAATGATATGGCGGAACAAAAGCTAATTTATAAATACGCAAGAGCCGTTTCATTCGTCAAAACGATTTTATTTTATTTCAAAGTGAATGAATTGACTGGTATAAAACACACAGAAGATATAAATGAGTGTAGTATGAAAACAATGAAACTTATTAATTTTAATACGGAATATGATTCTTGTTATATTCCCAAGCTTGTTATAAATTTATGATTTTAATATGGAATATGATTCTTGTTATATTCCCAAACTTGATATAAATTTATGATTTTAATACGGAATATGATTCTTGTTATTTTCCCAAGCTTGTTATAAATTTATAATTTTAATACGGAATATGATTCTTGTTATGTTCCCAAACTTGTCATAAATTTATAATTTTAATGTATTGTATATTTAATGTTATGTATACTTTTTACTCTCCTTTATTCTAATCGTAATATTTACTTTGTTTGACATTAATTGACATTTTTTTTTGTATATTAATTTGCAATGTTCTGACTGGGCCTCATGTACCATTATGTGTAAGAAAATTACGAATAAATGATTAAATAAAATTAATATTATACTATAAACAAAGTGCTCTCGCTCTTTCAACTCTAGTTTTACACTTTACTTCGTCCGCGTAAACTTGCGAAAGCCCTTAACCTTACTTAATTTGGTCCTAATGAAAAACCCGTTCTTATCGGATATCTGCTAACAATTAACAATTAAATTTGGCATATAGTCCTTGCCAAATTTAATCCTGGTACATTTTGTATTAATTAATGATTAAAATGAGACGCGGTACTTTTTTTATTTAACTTTCTCTAGAATGTTGTTCAAGCACATTGTTAAGAAACTGTTAATTTTTCATATTAGGTTAAGCTTGATATATAACTTGAGATATTGCTTTTTATTGTTATTGTATGTCAAGATTAAGTCTAAGCCCTTGATTGTGATGACATCCAATTTGTAATTCTTTTTAATTAATTATTTTTTTGTAATATGTGTGGGCCCCAGATGCCTGTAAATAAAGATTTATTATTATTATTATTATTCTTTTTACTAATTTTATTTCTCAGGCAAAACCTGGTTATTTGGAATAGCACGGGTTATTACCAAGTGTTATTCCATCACTTGTTGATAGATTATATGAATACCTTCTTCTCGATAAATTTTCAGTCGAAATGAGAATCTTTCTGTATAGAAAGTCGCTTAAATTAGAAGCAATTAACACCAATTATGCACTCTTACGTTTTTGGGCTACAAAGATTTTAAAAAAAAAAAAAACTTCCTAGGTGCGAAAGACGATAAGTTTCATTTAAATTATGACCTTATTTAATTTCATTCGAAGATAATTTTCTGAAAGATTAATAAGAAAATGTGCCCTTGCCTACATGAAATAGAAAGCTGTAAAAAACTTTCATGCTTTATTACGCTTTAATTTTTTAAAATTATTAATATCAACGATAAATTACAAAAAACTCATCCTTGGGCACTATTGTCAATGTGCGACTATAGTCAATTATTATAAGGTGAAACACGTGCAAGTTTGCCCTTTGACATTTAAAAAAAAACTAATGTAGGTTACGTATTAAATATTGCAAGACTGAAGTCTGTTACCAACGTGATGGGTATAATTTTTCACCTCAAGCAGCGAGGCTACGTTCATTCAATATGGATAAAGCTGGCGCCCCACCAATCGATAACGACTACAGCATTTCTTCGTGAATGAACGTTTTTAGATTGGGCGATACGATTTGTCGTGTCTAAATTATAAAAAAAACTTTATATTTCTTCTTACATAAGTTTTATTAACGAATATTACATTAGATTAAATATCGTCGCTAAGTAGTGGCATAGCTTGCCTTAGTTTTGCTGTTAGGGAGCTCAGAGTTGCTACGTTGCGCGCTTCCTTAACCTGACAAAAAACCTTTTCCGACTTTGGAGGCCCCTGTAGGCTGAGTGCCCCGTATCATTGATACGGCTGACACGGTTGTAGCATCGTCCCTGTTGCTGTGCTTAGTCTGTCTAGGTAGTTAACACATAGAGATAGATGAGACATTAATAGTACACACCTAAAAGGTGAAAAAAATTGTTTTTTTTTTATTTCTATAATAAAAAAACTAGTTCTATCGTGTCGTAAACTAATCGTATAGATGAAAGGGCCCACACGAGGGGTTTGTTTAGAGCGAGACAGAAGTATAGCGTGATCTGCGAGGTTTTGTGTAAAGAGAAGCCATTAAAGAAATGCGCATACTAATCAATACGTAATGAAATAGTAAGATTGCGGTAATAGTTACGTTTATTATTAAATGTCGTGACAGCATTGCCGCCACTTCACGCCGATCTCATGTAAGAAAGAGGTACTGGTACCCGGACGCGCCGGCCCAATTCAGCTACAAGCATGGCGCTACCTCTAATTATGTTGATGAGTTATGCTTTAAGTTTGTAAAAAGGTGCTCCTTTTAAATGACAAAAAATAATACGCGTATATTTTGCGTTATAGGGTCCCCAATTAACAATAGAGCAGTCATCGTGTAATTATACATAGCTTTTTATAATACCGATAATTAAAGAAAAAAATATAAAATTTTCGTGACGTTTGATAATAAATTACATTGTTCATTATTTCTCCGTGGAATTCCACGATCGCGATAATTACAAATTTCAAGGCCAGGTTAATAAAAGGTGAAGACTTAGTAAAACCAATTTGTTAAAATTAAATTATTGTTTCATTCAACAATGTATATACTACTTTCAGGAGAATGATATTACTTCTTTAAATTTTTTATAGTTTACAATAGAGATTCCTAAACTTTAAAAATAGCGGAACACAAACCAAAAACCTACTTTTTATTTTATGGGACCAATAAAAGGTATTTGGATGGTGTTTGCTTGCTGTTATGAAATTATTACAAAGCAACACTGAAATTTACACGTGAACAATAGTTTTTTAGGAATTGTTCCTATAAAATTTTAGTATTGATTGACTATATCATATAAATATAGGAACTGCCTTCTGGCAGTTTCTATATTTATTAAATGTAATATCTAGGTACTATGGACCTTTGGACAATAAACACTACGGACCTTAAGAATAAGGTCAAAAATATTTTTTGAACGTTTCCATAACAAATCCAAATGACTTATTTTTGTATACAAGTAGCTGTTTTCTGCAAGTTTGTCAGAGAAATCTTGCAAGAGCCCAAGACTTTGTTAATCTGGCTCTAAAGAAATTGTCTTCCTGCAAAATTTCATCTTTGTACGTCACGTGGTTTTCAAGATTTCATTATAGATGACGTTCCGCATTTATTAGGACGATCAAAGCGAGGTTTAATACTGTCCCGCAACCTGAGCAATATTGTGGTAAATTTTACTGAAAAACTATCACGCTTGCTTTAACATAGTAATTTAAATTCATATCTAGATGTGTTATTTGTGAAAATAACAATATACTTAACGAAAAAATAATATAAGTATTAAAAACTAGGTGCTCACAACCGTAAAGACTAGTACAAACGGGGAGAGGCCTATGCCCAGCAGTGGGAGAGAAAAGGCTGTGGATGATGATGATTAATTCCAGTATAAAACTCTAGAAAAACCGGATAGGATATAAATAACTCCCCCTTAATTAAAAAAACTGCAATGCGTTTCATCGCGCCGTCTCATTGCGGTATATCTTTTGTGTTTTGAGGTATTATGGCAGAAAATTGTTTGTACATACTTTGTGGTAAGAACTATTTCAATCAACGGCGCTATCGCAGAACACTTCATATGCTACAGTTGCTATTTATTTATTTTATTTAAAGTTCACAAAACTGATATTCAATTTTTCACTAAATACATGGAAACATTCTTAAAATCTAAGTTAGAATTGATACCTTATAAATGTGAACCTAACATGCTTCAAAGAAATTTATAAATAAAATATAGAAAAAGTGTTATTGTCGTGAAAGTGTTAGTGTGTGTAAAGTGTTGTTATGAAGGAGTAACCGAAAATATATATTAAAAAAAATAATCTAAGTTAATAGTGCTCTTTTCCGCTTAATGGAGGCAATTGATTCATTGAAGATATCTATATCTCTGCAAACTGAATTTGCAACAGAAACCATACGGTATACAGGACCTAATACTGTCCTTGTTGAAGGTACATATATTTATGTATAAGGAATACGGGCTGTAAACGTTTAGTTTCATATTTAACTAAAATTTAAGTGCATCGTCAACTTTCTTAAACAATCAAGACGAACTTATAAGAGATGAAAGTGTCAGGTCAATTTTTTTATTAGCATTTTATGTCATAATATAATCTAGACAAGCAGAAATAATGCTTATTTTCATTATATTAAGAACAATCATGAAACGTGAATATTTTTCTGTATTTATATTTTGGTACAACTTATTGAAGCGATTCATTATTATGGTGTCAATTCAGATCTGTTTCTGTTTCGAAAATATCGTCATCGGTTATTTTAGAACTTAGACCTTCGTGAGCGGAATTCATACTTTTTATAAAACGGCTTTTAAACTCACGCGTATGCTATATCGAGATTGAACGACTAGTTTCGAACCCGTCCGGGGTCCTTCCTCATGAGCTCGCTACGAAAGCGGTGTCGGTAATCATACTACATCTACAAAATGTCAATATCAAGCAGCTGCTTCAAATTCAGCCTAAACTCGTCATTAAGGGCCGGCGGCGCATCTGCTGGCCTTCTGGTCGTGCAGATGTCCATGGGCGCTGGTAGGCACTTTGGTGCTTGCTGCCTGCTCGTCTGCTTCCTTGTAAACATAATAAAAAAAAAAGAAAAAAAAAGCATAACGTAAACTTCTAAATTAAACTCTAGGCTTAAAAATTTAAAATAAAATATACATAAAAGGGTGCAATATACCTAAAAGGAAAGGGACTCAGTAAAGTTACTGTTTTCAGTAGGTAATGGATGTGACGGATGGATGGACAGATGGATGGATGGACTGATGTACGGATGGATGGACTGATGGACGGACTGGTGGATGTGACGGGCGGATGAACGGATGAAAGAAAGAAAATTAGGAAAGATAATGCTATAATCATATTGATTTAGAGGTAAAGAGAAACGAGGTGAAGGGTATAAGATATTAATCCGAATAAAAGAGTATGAAAATAAAGTAACACTAAATGCGATTTACTCTTATAATGATTTAAAGGTCTTCCGTTAAACAGCCAATGTGTTTAAAACAATAACGGAAAAATTCAAATTTAGAAACTGTATTTTTACCAAAAACATTACACGGGGTCCGTATTCTAATATGATTTATCAAACACAATGGGACAGTTCACATCAACACCCCACTATACCCTAACCAAAGAAAAATGGTTGTCAGAATGACATGAAAGGGATCACGATTATCTCAGAAGATTCAACAACGTGTGTTAAAGCATTAACATAAAGAAAACTTTTCAATTTGGGACAGTTCATATCAACACCCCACTGTACCCTCAACAAAGACGTGAAAAATGGTTGTAAGAATGACGTGAAAGGGATCACGATTATCTCAGAAGATTCAACACCGTGTGTTAAAGCATTAACATAAAGAAAACTTTTCAAATTGGGACAGTTCATATCAACACCCCACTGTACCCTAACCAAAGACGTGAAAAATGGTTGTAAGAATGACATGAAAGGGATCACGATTATCTCAGAAGATTCAACACCGTGTGTTAAAGCATTAACATAAAGAAAACTTTTCAAATTGGGACAGTTCATATCAACACCCCACTGTACCCTAACCAAAGACGTGAAAAATGGTTGTAAGAATGACGTGAAAGGGATCACGATTATCTCAGAAGATTCAACACCGTGTGTTATGACAAGTCTAGAAGTAAAGGAATTTGGTACGGAACTATTGAAAATTTTTCATACGCCTTGGTTTACAAATTCATCATTGAGACGTGCACAAATAGTTACTGCTTTAAGATTGAGGTCTGGGCATATTCCATTGAGAGGCTTTGCATTTCTTATGAAAAAGATAGATTCACCTGATTGTTTGAATTATTAGAAGATTTGCAACACTTATTAATGCAATGTACCCAGAATAGTCATTAAAGAAAACTTTTTACACAAGAATGTTGCGTAAATAAATTAGAGATTGGCTTTTTTAATAGCTGGCTGAACCAAACTGTGATTCAGCTAGTGCGTTATTTCAATTTGTGTATAATAGTGTAAGAATTAAGTAGTTTTATGTATTAGACAAGGTAATGTGTAGAATTATTAAGCTATTATAGAACTGTCATATACGATCTCTATAAAAGTCCTAAATAAAGAATTGAAAAAAAAAAGTTTATAATGTTCTCAAGTATCTCAGAAAAAGTTAATATTTCTGCGGAAATTTACGTTTTTATAGCATAAAAAAAACATAAATTATAGGATTCAATTTCCCTCCAAAATAGTCGTAGTTGTCCTGACGTCACTTTATCTTAACAGTGTGTTCCAATAAGAGTCACCTCGAGCTTTTCGCCGCGACTATAACGATCGCAGTCGTCAAATGTCGAATATCAAAGAGCACTTTAAAACGTTGCAATCTCTTATTGGAACGCATTCTAACATACAGTAACGTCATACGCTCTGCTGGGTGTTTTAGCTGTCATGGCGGATTGTTGTATTTTGTTCTTTCTTTTTTTTTGTTAATCCCTATTAATCTCGCTCGCAATATAAAAATAAATACGTTTGTTGAGCTTTATGCATCTTATTTTATCAGATAAATATATAATTTAAATGATTTTTGATAACTGTCGTCATGCCTATGCATTTAATTTACTAGACTGTTTAAGATTTTAAATCTGATTTTTTTTATTTTTAATACCCAGATAAGCATCTATTTTTTACTGATAATAAGAATGTACTGATGAATTATCTACGGGGCGTAATTTTACGGTTCCTATTTCAGTTCCGATAAAACAAATATATAACCTTCTCTTTCGAATTGTGTTCCGATATATCGCTTCCGTAACATCCCTAATACAATCTACGAAAATTGTTTTTAACAAATGTAAGTTTATCAAACGATGTTTTTATTTCTGATTGGTCAATAAGTTAGTTTATTCAATAAGAGCTTTTCTACATGTCGGTACTCGAGTGATTTGGAGGTGGTAAAAAGACCTGTTTTGGCGGCGATTCATTCGGACGATATTGGTCGCGAAGAGTCTACTCTACAATTAGGCATTGAATTAGGCGTTGAATTACATTATAATTAAGTATTGAAGTTTAACTTTAGTAAAGCCTATTAATGTATTGAATAACAGTGTTCCTGCAATGGGTAGCGTTTGAGGCTGCATGTTTTTAGCATTTTCTACGAATAGGTACATTTTGTAGACGTATGGAATTACAATAAACAATCAGGTCAGCGCTATCGGTTAGGTTTGTTACATAAGCTGTTGCAATTGCTTTGCTGACTCACACTTTATTTATAAATAACAATTCGCCCGTAACTACTAGCGGTAATATTACATTAATGAGAGAAATTAAAATGCATTCGGATTGCAAAAAATCTCATCAGAATAAAGTGGTCAAGACACGCTTATATAGAACGCATTAAAGCCCATTTTTTTACGTATCTGGTACGCGATAAAGGTATTTGTTAAACAACTTTAAAAATTTGTTAAATTCCTTCAAAAGTTGTTCAAATATAGATCACATTACATCCCATTTTTTTACGTATCTGATACGCGATAAAGTTATTTCTTAAATAAATTTAAAAGTTGTTGACTAATTTCGCTCAAAATAATTTTCCTAATGATTTTTTAGCATGTCCTGTCAACAGGGAAATTTCAAGTCTCTACATCTAACTGTTTAGAAATCCTACGGGGGAGGGGGGCACCTTGCTGGCAGGCATACGGACGGACAGAACAAAACAATAAAAGTTCCTTGTACTAAGAAACCCTAAAAAGTCGCTCCAAAAAATTATAAATGTATAAAATCCATAGCGTCAGTTGCCTAGACCTATGTATTTACTCGCACAACAAAGACCTTTATAATGAAGCCAGTTGCGAAGCCCCGAGGAGCGTTGATTAGGAAACGCGAAGTTGGGGTTGACTTATATAAGTACCAGTTGTACATAAAGAACAAGCAAAACTTTGAAACTGCGCAGATTTCACAAATAGCCTGCAGGGTACAATTTCGCGTCGGGTTTCGCATAGGTTTCGCAAATTTCACGGTCATTGATCTTCGGTAATTACATAGTTTAGTTCTGTTTCCCAAAAATGAATTTTTCTTCTTCTCCAAGTTGTTATTTGCTAGGTTAGAAGCATATGCCGTGCCCGCTTCTAGATAATTTCTTTATTTTAACACGGAAATGCTTGTGTATGTGTGTGTATAATGTCGAAATGGTCCGAAATGCCCTATTGTAGCATTCATAGCTCGAAAATTTTATAAAAAATAATGTCAGCTTCACTCGACGGAATATCACTCATTAGAGAGCAAACAACAACTACGAGAAAACAATATGCATTTTTGGGAAAAGTAACCAAATTGCATAATTACCAAATCTTCACACACCATATATAAAACTAAATATTTACTAGTAATTGCGTTCATCTTGAAAACGACTGGAACAGTTTAAATAAATAATTTTAATATAATGTCTTTGGTTCGTGATTTTAATAATTTATATCGTAAGCGTTCCGCGTCAGTGCATATTAAATAATGATTTCCAAGTAATTATAATAGACAATGAAGCTGTCAACACCAAACTTTCGCAGTAATTGCATCCCGACACTGTTGTAATTCTCTATATTTTGGAAACAATTATTACTGCACAGAAGGAGTATATTAAATGCAAGATAAATAATTTTAATAAATTTTCCTGAAAACCATCAACAAAAGAATAAAAATTATAAGGACGTATACACCACTTGATTTCCAATAAATACTTTTTATAATAAACAATTGTTCGCTCTATATACTATGTTAACACGCATCAATTAAGGACGACTTGTCAAAGGGTAGTACTTCGCCAATTAATTATTATACAATTACCGAGAAGTCACACTTCATTTTTTTCTTATGTTGTATTGTATCATCATATTATTTGTTTATTATGTTTTATTCATTGAAAAGATACAGATTTTACGTATAGCTGATATTCATTTTTAAACGTTTCTTATTTTAAATCTAGTTGTAAAGCTTTTATCGACATGTACGTATACATTATAAGCTGAACAATAAATAATACATTGACACAACGCTAAAGTCTAAATAGAAAGCTTATTACTTTCACTAATATTGTAGTTTTATATGGACGAAATTAATTTAAATTATTTTTTATTGCTGGCATATAATTAAGGATAAGAATTGTTTTACGTTTGTTTATATAATTATTTTTTTATTAACAAATCACATTATTTGAATTTTGTCTAATAAACTGTCTGTTTACTGTCAACTCAAATCAAGGATGCGCTTTGAATTCTTTTTATTCATGAACTCGAACTTTACAAATCTTTAGAATTAAAAAGGCTGTCTTTGGTTTAAAATATACCTAAGTATGAGTTTAAAGAGTCAAACAAACTGGCAGACCAAGTCAGCAATCTGTCATTGACTTGCAATTCAGGCGCCGAGTAGAACTAGCAGAAAACTCGATTCGCGCTAATCTTTTAGTATAATTGGTTAAAAGATATAAAAATCTCAAATTCTTTAGTATTAAGTAATGGAATACATTTTTTTAAACTGCATTCTGCGTTCCTATTATAATTCCGTAACTGATACGGTTATTTGTCAAGTCTCGTTATATTTGTCAAGTCCAGTGAAAGACATGAATTAAATTACGGAGCGCTTTATAGCGAGCGGTTCTCAGACGTGCGTACTAGTGCTGGGGAAAGTTTAGCTTCAAACCGGCCCTGGGACATAAATGGTGCCGCTGTATTTGTGATCATATTCCCCATTATAGATTCTAGCGAATGTCGAACAAGTTCCAATAGAAATTTCTGCCACTTCTACCTGGCGCTCTAATATTGGTCGATAAATCAAGGGAACCGACACTTAAAATTTAAAAAAAAAACATTTAAGGCGGAAGGATTAAAATACTACCGAAAATATTAAGAGGTTCACTTTTTACTGTAATTTTAATGAACTATATATTAGCATCAGCGGGACTTCCGATAAGTAAGAAATGAAGAAATGCGCATGTATTGCATATTCGGACGTTCCTCTGTTCACCGCTTAAAAATAAGTAACCCACGTCATATTATGACGTCATGACGTCATTTGAAAGCGAACAAAGTCGGTAGGGTCAGTTAAACATTTAGTAATATATTTATTATAATATATATACAAAACAAAATTATTTTATATTTATTAAATAATTATTAAACAGTACTACAAAGTACATATGACAAGATTGTGTTTGAAATTCTTGCGAGATTCTGTTTGCGATTCTTGTATTACGGAGTTATATATCTTAAGAAAACTTTAAAAAAGTCAGTGTTGGTATATGGCTTTCTCTTAAGGATAACCCACATCAAAAAATTTTATCTTTTACCTATAACAGATAAACATTGAATTATTTACGAAGCTACTTTACAGAATGCCGCATCAATCCTTATTCTACGCTAATTAAATACGTTAGATACTTTATATGTAAGTACATCAAAGTTACCCTTTATATATATCATTAAATTGAGTATCTCAGAAGATATGAGTGATTTAAAATACAGGGTCATTTAAATTTCGAGTGTCCGGGCGGAGGTCAGTGGGGTGGCAACCAATATGATGGCACTATGTTTTGATTTTCAATATATTGATATTAATTGAGTAAGACAAAGACAACGTTCAAGCAAAACAACGTCTGTCGGGTTCGCTAGTATTAACATATGGTTTTAATTCAAATGAGTACATGTTTGCAAAGTACAGTACTGTTTAAGTTACCACATTGTTTGAATTAAAATGTTTAAGTAAAATAAGCTCGAGTGAAGCGCTCAAATTAAAGCCTTAGAAGAGCATTAAATGCCGTATGACATTGTGACTTGATAAAGCGGTCAACGCTGGCGGGTGACGTCATACAACCGGTTTCAAAACTATTTCACGTGGTATTAGCACGCTACTTCAAAACAGATAACAATTTTCAATTAATAACGATATATAACTTAATACATTTTCTATTAAATGAACAAAAAATATCCGTAGACGCTGCAATGATACTTAAAGGCAATGTATACGGTACAAATTAAGTACTTTATTTGGCACAGTTATAGCTTAATATAGAGGAGTAATATTTTTTAAAATAATATATATTAAATTATTAAAATAAAACCATACTCACACTAATTCCAATCGATTTATACCCATACATATATAACTTACACGTGCAATATGGTGTCAAGCAGAGTCATGACTCATGACAACGCTTGACACCAGCGCTAGATGTTGCACTAAGAATTAAATTTGTTTAAAGAGCATAATATGATATGCAAATCTAAAGTTTTGTGGTCTAATTTAGACCTGCCGGCGATCTCTACTTATAAAAAATATGCATGCCAAGCGAGCGTGTCTCGACAGCGAACAGCCGCCACCAGAATGAACCCTTTTTTTACTCATTTATTGCACCCGATTTTGGGGAACCAACGGATTGTAACAAGATTTACTTATTACTATTACACTATTAATTCCATTATATATATTATTAATACTTATATAATTTACTGTTTTACTTTATTACTTCGTTGAAAAAGAATAAGTCTTGAGAAGTTAAAGGAAATCATTTACTTGCTGATATTAATCTATTCAAATGTTAGTTGCTTACCCTGAATGTATAGCATGTGCATTCTAAGGAACTTATAAACGAAGGTACCGAAATAAATATTTCACCATGATTGAAATCCCTAAAATTGGTATATTATGACATTAATAATAACTAGAAAAATGCATAAATAAATATTTTTTTCTGTTTGAATGACTGGTGGCTCGATTAGTCTTTTTAATATAAACTAGAGAATCTCTCCAAAGAAACCCATTTGTGTATTTATCCTGTGTGTGAGCTTCCTATAAGTGCATTTGTCCGCGGGCGTCGATAGTAGCTTACAATGAAGTTAAAACTATAATTAACTACATAAAAGAACATTCTTATCTTATCCATTAGAAGTTCAACAGTTGTCTCAGTTACTTGAAAATAATCCTTTGGAGGAGACTAGATGTGGTATTGCTTTACAAGATTAGTTTCGTAGTAATACTTGCGCTTTTAATACGCTACATTCTTGAATCAGGGTCAGTATTTTTCGCAGCTCCATTCAACCGTGCAGGTGTTAACACAAATCTATAGGTACCGTTATCGAGCACTCAAAACTTTTACTCGTCGATTCGCTTTGGCGTGTTCATCGAATTCACTTCAGATAAAAAAAAAACAGATCTTCGGTTATACACACTCGAAATATATGTTAATATACTGAATAGAATCAGGCATTCTTTGCATACGTGACTATTAAAAAGATATTAGAATAAACTCGCTTAAATTTAGAAATCAAAAATGATTTTACAACAATAAAAACACTAATTCAATTATATTCTTACACTAAAGTAGCAAGGATATAAATACATGACCCAGTAATTTGCAAAATAATAGACTTGTGTAAAATTGGTTAAATTATTCATAAAACAACATACTAAAATTCAAAATACCAAGTCATTTACTTTCGATATTATAATGTTAGTCTTTGCATCTTCAACTACCTCTCCTGAAAACTAGCACTTTCGCAGATAGGACTTTATTCTTCAGATGAGTCGAAGTACAGTAAAATCACAAACATTAAAAAATCCGTTTAGCAGGTTACCGATGGAGTTGTCTGTTCTATTTAGAATGATAAAATAATAGTCGGAGCGATCTTGCGGACGGAAAATTTTACGGGCATTAAGCTTGATGTGTGTATATTCTGGTCAAATAGTAGAATACCTTAATGGTTATATATCGCCTGTAATTTTCTATCCTGTTCATAATGTGTACCTTTAATGCTCAGGCCCTACTTACTTTGCTATTCCTAATTAGCTTTGACATCAATGGAATCGAGGACAACGTAAAAGCTATGGCGCTGTTAATGGACAGTCGGCTATGAAAGACAAGCTTAGGCTTCAAAGACGAAACTTTAATAACCATTAAAGAAGGAATTATGTTTCATATAGAAAAATATATTCCGAACACCAGTAGCAATATGCCAATGATATTTGCAACATATAAAATTTAGTCTTAGTGGATTTTAAAACTTTCTCCTATTTTCTTTTTATTTATATGTTTAATGTTTTGCTGAACTGATAAGACTGTTAAACTACTAAGGCAACCATAATTTTTAATACCAATTTTAAAAAAAATGTTTTTAATTTTGTGACGTTAATAACTGAGCACAAACTTATTATAATCAAATGCCACTCGTTATGTACGTCCGTACGCCTACAAAGGCTGACTGAAACCCTTATAGTTTTGCTATGTAGCTCCATACACCTGTCCGCCCGCGAGTTGATCTCCCACTAGGATTTCCAAACTATTAGATGTAGATACTTAAAAATTTTCCACGTTGATTGAACATGCTAAAAACTAACTGGGAAAATTATTCTGAATGAAAGCAGACAATAACTTTTGAATTTTTTTAACAAAACCCTTTTTTTGCGTATTAGATACGGAACCCTCCTATATAAGCGTGTCTTGAAACACTCTTAGCCACTTTATTAATCATAATATAGTATTGGTAACTTATATATTTCTATTACGTTTGTTTTTGAAGTGAAAACTTCTTTAGGTGCGTTAGACGATGGAGATTAAGAACCATTAAATTCGCGACACCGTTACCGTTACCGACACCTCAGTATGTTCAAGTTTCTACTTTTTCTGCAATCCCGGAGCACCACTATTTGTCTTAAAAACACGTTTGATAGTCTGAAAATTTAATGGCTTTAATACTTAATTATGCCTAAATATTCCCAAAGTAGTGATTTAATATTCCCCTGGGTTCCATTTCCCGCTTACCGATTCCCCTTCGGCTTTAACAAAAACTCTTCACTTCAGTCGTGAGCTATAAATGAAGCGTTTTAAAGCTGGTTTTAAATAAATAATGAAGTTATGGGAACCGAAGCATTGTAGGGGAAGTTATGTTAAGTCTAAGTAAGTGTATATTACTTACTTTTAAAATTTATATATATATTGTTACAGGTTTTATTTTGAGCTGACGAATAATCACGTGATTTAACCTTTGTGGGTATATAAATAGAACACGCGAATCAATCAATATTTGGTCATTCTTTGCTTCGGAGCGGTCATGTCAAGACGTGTTGCCCTTTATATTTTGTTTTGCATTTATTTGATCTTTAGTAATTGCAGTATTTAATTGTTTAATAAATAGCTTTTGGTTCTTATATAGCATTAGGTTTGTGAGTTCTATTTTTTTAATATTTTTGTTATTAATTGTTCTATAAATATATTTATATGACTGGCGCAGTAGGCAGTGACCCTGCCTTCCGCTCTGGAGGTCGTGAGTTTTTTTTTTTTTTTAAGAATACTTTTTAGGTATGTCCAATATTCCCTTTTCCCCTCCCACTAAGCTTAAATTAAAAGCTTGTATTACCTCCTTCCCCACGTGGGGTGCCGCAGGTTGTTGCAGGAGCCGTCGATGCTGCGGTAAGTGTCCCCGGCCGAGCACGTCACCTTTGCAGGCTTGCAGTACAACTCCCGCGGACGCACCGACTGATTCTCCAGGAATGACAGGAACGTATTTGGAGTTACATCTGTGCTGTAAAGAAAATGAAACAATGCAGAAAAATTGTTCATCATATCGTAATATACTTAAATAAAATATGATTAATAAACGATTTATAATCGGTCTTAAAGTAATATTGCGTAAACGCAAGACAATAAGGGCCACAGGACCATAATTTTTCATCTATTGCCAGTGATATTCAGGTAGTATTTGGGACCTGAAATCGAATGCTTCCTTTTTAAATAGTGGACCTACTTGTAAACCACTTACGTAGATTATGGTCACACTACTTACTGGCTTGCACAGTAGTGCAATCTACTATTTACCAACTTAACCTGTGCCTAAAAATATTTTAAAACAAATTATAGACAAGGAGATCTAAAATATATTAATAGTTCATGCGTATTTATTTACTTTTTTATTAAAAAGTTCATGGGTAGATTTTATACTTTCAAATACCTCTCTTGAAAAGGTTAACTTGGGTTGCGGATGAACAGTATAGAACCATAGTTATATATTCGATAAGTATAAATATAATATTACATAAGTATAAAGCTAGGCGTCAAAATAATTGAAAATCTTACCTGGAGCATAACTTCATTTGCAGGACTTTAGTAGCTGATAGAAGCTCTTGAGAGAGCTCGGATGCCTTCTTTATATCCGAAGGCAGCTTGGAAGAGAAAAAATGCAACACATTCGGAGAGCTTCCTTCCAGAGTAACACCGCTTTTGACTAGCTGGTTGGCGCGCTTTCTGGCCTCTCGGGCGAGCTCGCGACCACTTCGACAGCTTTCGTTAACTAATTCAGCTGTGATTGGGCCTTCTTCTTCTGCAATTTTTCAATCATTACGCACATAAGTTTGAGACTTAAGAAATAACTAATGAATCTGGGAATGTTTAATTTTGAATCACATTAATAATTGTAGACCTTGTTGTGAATCTCATAAATTATTTCCACGATTGCACAGAGATGTTGTTAATTAGTTTGAATGCGTTTGAAAGATTATTATATTGTAAATTATTGCTTACCTGAAGATACGAACAGCCTTGTTTTGGATAAACTGACTAAAAGTTTTGTTGCTAAAATAGCTTCTCCTTCGGCAGCTACCTACGTTCCAAAAAATTCTAAGCTTACTAAAATTTCGATGTTTTGAAAAAAAATATATTATACCTTTCTGCTTCCTTACAAAAATATACAATAAATGCATATCATATACGTATTTCAATTATGGCAACTCGACGCGTTCCAATCACACTATATAAGTTTAATTAACTCGTTTAAAATACAAGTGTATATATGACAATACAGTATTTTAAATAGCTTTTTTTCTCAATCAATGCGGAGACATTTTTTTTGCATCGGTTTTATAGATAATAATTTAAGACTTTAGACGACTAAAGGTCATCGCTCATTATAACAGCATTAATGTAGCACAAACGGAAAATTATTTTTTTAAATATTATGGAGTATAAACTGCTCTTTTCACGCTCCTGTTGAACATTTTTTCAAGGGCTTATCAAGGTGAGGCTGAATCAGGTAGTACTGATAAATAGATTGTACTTTTAATGACTGATAGCTATTGGCTGTACAGTTTTACTGTGCTGTGGTATGGCATGCCGATTAATGAGCATTAAATGAGCGATGACCGTTATTTGGACTTTTTTTATAACATAATATGCATTAACAAAACTTAAAGATACAACCAACGAGATTCAATAAAATAGTGACTGCTTTTACCTTTCTATACATAATTTATTTAAAAAGAGACACAATCTTCAATAATACTTAGCCGTTTGTGTGATGTTTTATTTTGTGTGTTTGATCAAAAATAATACTATACTGTTAGTTAGTAGTCAGTATCCGTTCTTAATTGCATTTGAGGTATAATACACGTGTCAAGAAGCTACGTTTATGGAGAATACAATAAGGAGTAACATCTCTTATGGGGAAAAAGTTGAAAGTGTCCAACATTATAGTTTAGGCAGTAGTTAAAAACCGTCCAGAATGGCGCTAGTGTAGACAAATGGTACGATATGAGTGTAGCAATAGTAGATTAATTTATTTATTTATTATAATTTATTTATTTTTAAATTAGTTATTAGCCCGGTGGCCTAAACTCGTCATTAAGTCGCATCTGCTGGCCTTCTGGTCGTGCAGATGTCCATAGGCGCCGGTAGGCACTTCGGTGTCTGCTGCCTGCTCGTCTGCCCCCTTGTAACTCCCCGTGTCCGTTCCCGTTCCCATCCCGTCCTCATCCTCTTCTAAGTCGTCGTTATCATTAGAAATAATTTAATATAGGTGGTGAAGTATTCTCAAATTTTCAAAATTTCCGTGCAGTTTTCTTATTTTTCTCTTTCATAAGAACCTTCTCCTGACAATAACAAATACAACAAAAAAGAATTAACGAATTCAGTCCAGCCGTTCACGCATGATGCCGTGACCAGGGGAAAATGGGCTTCAACTTTTAGATATATCAGTGTTAGATTATTGGTATTCTATCTAGCTTTAAAAATAAACATATTTTAAAAGGCAAAGTTTTTTTTTTATTTAAAAAAAAAGAATATTAGGAATAATTTTAGGTATGTCTAATATTCCCTTCTTCCCCTCCTACAAAGCTTAAATTAAAAGCTCGTATTAGGAGTGTGTGCGACAATACCACAACGGCGGTGGGTTTTGAACCGGGTACCTTGCGGATTTCCGTCCATACCTTATACCGTTGAGCTATTGAGGCTCAAAGCTGTTTGAGACTATACCGATATTCATAATAGTACGTTACCATGTCGCTATAGATATGCCGCTAACTAAAAACGGCACCAATTTGTTCAGGTAGTTAAAGTCGTTAGTTAGCCCTCTAATTGTCATGAGTAATTACAGGCGGGCGTACCGTTTAATTTGACACGTTTGCCCGTCTGTTTACATTTATAGTTCCATGAGTCGCCATTTAAAAAGTAAACGTACTTTGTATTTTTCTTTTTAATACAAAATATATAGATGACTGTTGTATTCAAGTATCTTAAATCATTTCGAGTTGTCATTACACTAAAGCAATAACCACCAATACAACGATAAGCATGAGAAGCTAGACTACTTTGCTTTAATCCGCGAATGAATGTCATTACACTAAAGCAATAACCACCAATACAACGATAAGCATGAGAAGCTAGACTACTTTGCTTTAATCCGCGAA
>JANCMC010003198.1:0-10277 GCA_024363005.1 Charaxes varanes
TGAGCCACTCCAGTAAGTAAATAAGTAAGTATATTCCAAGGGGTTCGTAGATGGACTGCAGAGAAAATTGGACCCGGAAGGTGGAGTTGCTATCAGCATGTAACCTATGTTAGTTATGTTTCTAGCTATACCTCAAAAACGGTTGGATCTATTTGAGTCCTGTCTGTTTTGTTTTATACGCAATATTTCTGAGAAGCTTTATTTCATAAAAAAAAAGGAAAACTCAAGGACTATTTTCAAAACTCTAAGAGATATAGAGTTGGTCGCTACTTCTGAATCCTTCCAAGAGATCGCGTTCGTACTGGACTTTGCGTTTGACCGTAAATCGGGCAAGACAACGTCTGTCGGGTTCACTATAATCGGGTACACAATATATCTCTTAGTTCACATTATTATGTTGGTTGTAACATATTATATGTCAGAGTAATTGCTGTCTCTCTTGTAGAGTTTCAAAGGAAAATGTGTCAGTGAAAGCTAATGGCTTGTCACTTAGTGAAAGAGTTATGGGCCGATGGTAACGATGTTAAATTTCCTCAAACGAGGAATTTCATATAATACAGCCGCAATAACTCAATGCTGGAAAGGGTGGAATGACTTATTTGTGGTGCTTCGTTCGAATTCAAAAATTATTATGTAGAAACATATAATTTTAGTTATTTTAATATATTAAGGAGCAACGACCAACGTCCATTGCTAACTGCACAACTAACTTGCATATGTGTTGCCGTTATTAGATAAATGTGTTCTCTCTTCGGTTGAATTGAAGTTAACGAGTGTTAATGGAAAGGCAAAAATGTTCTTAAAAATTGGTTTAAAATCCGCTAAATACCAAAGTTCTATCTCAACTAATATATAAAGCTGAATCTGATGTTTATTTGAACGTGCTAAACTCAGGAAATACTGGTCTAATTTGAAAAATTCTTTCAGTCTTAGAAAGCCCATTTATGAACGAAGGGTATACGCTATACATCATCACGCTAATATTGTTCACCTAGAGTTGATAATTAGAGGTAGCGCCACGCTTGTACCCGAATTGAGCCGGCGCGTCCGGGTACCAGTACCTCTTTCTCACATGAGATCGTCGTGAAGTGGCGGCCAGGCTGTCACGTCAAGTGATGGTGTTGTTGTCGCGTTTCGTTCGGTTTGTGAGACTTCCCGGTGGCCTAAACTCGTCATACGGTCTTTCCGAACTGATTCGATCGGCGGCAGCCAAGCATCGGCGAGTCTTCTGGTGTTACAGTTGCCCGTTGGTATTCACTAACGTGGTTCACCTTACTGACAGCCCATTTGCCTCTTTGCTCATAAAAAAGAAAGGTCATAAGCCCCTTTGTTCATAAAAAAAGGCCACTGGCCCCTTTGTTCATAAAAAGAAAGATCATTTGCCCTCTTTGCATAAAAAAAGATCGTTTGCCCCTTTTTTCATAAAAAGAAAGAAAATTTCCTCCTTTGTTCAAACAAGGAAAGATCAGCTTGAACAGAGATCAGAAAATGACTCCACAATTCACTTTCGACAAGTCACTTCAACGTCTTCAATTTATTTACTCATGCTGTGGTCTCCTATTAGAGAGTAAAAAAGTTACACGCAAAACCAGACTCAGATATCGTTGCATGTACCTTCTGAATTTCTTCTGGTTAAACTCTGACGTGGCAGGAGCTCTGTATTGGCTCACAGATGGCATACGCTCTGGACTAACTATAGTTGAACTAACTTACAACGCCCCGTGTACAATGTTCAGTTTTGTGGCGAATACTAAAGCATTGTTCCTAATACTCTACGAAAACCACATCAGCGATCTGATAGACAATCTAAGGAAGCTGGAAATGGGGAATACTGATGAAGAATTAGAAGAAACTGATGAAGAAGTAGAAAAAATAAAGGAAGACGATACTAAGTTTCTACATGGCATTATAACAGCCTCAAATGTACTGAATATAGTACTAATGATTGCGTTTACTCTAAGCCCCGTGATTTTGATGGCATTGAAGTATTTCAGAACCGAGGAAGTGAATTTGATATTGCCGTTCCTAATAATATATCCATTTGACTCGCACGATATAACGTACTGGCCTTTCGTGTTTGCACATCAGTTTTGGTCGAGTAAGTATGGGAATTGCAATAAATATTAACAAGGTTAATAATTTAACGTTCACGGCATATATAGCCGATTTTAATTGTTGTTTATTTATTTTCGAAGGTTTGGGTTAGTTAAAATGTTTTAACAATGTGTGTTCTTCTTAGTTAACTCTGCAGACATCTACAGATTGGTAAAGGCCGTTAGCACGTTCAAGCAAACAAACAACCTTATATATAAGTAGAATTTTTTAAGGTAATGTATATTCGATTTAAAAGCTTAATTAGACGTCTTAGTACCGAGCGGCCTTGCTTCAAAGTGAATGTTTTGTCCTTTAACCGAGCGCGAGTACAGCCGACCGACGAAATGCTTATTTATATTTAAATTATATAATACCGAGATTTATTTATAACCAGAAATGAAATATTTATTTTAAAGGCTGTTAACCTGTCATGTTATCAACTGTAACTTGAACAAGAAAGTTCGTTTTTTTGGTCGATGTGTAAAAATATTTATTCGACGTAGGGATATTCAAGAAAGAAGAAGAAGAAAAGAGAAGAGAAGAAAAGGTATATATCGTATCTACGACCCTTTTGGAAGGACAGTTGTCCATGGGCATCGGTAGTGACTTAAAGTTAAGTTAACCATCTGCCCGTTTTTTTTTTCTACTGGAAATGATGTATTAAAGGCTGCTCTCACTAGCCAGTCAAATACAGGCAAATATTTAATAACTTTTGTTTATTTCATTGTCATACTACGACTTCAATTATAGTGATTTTGCTAAACTTTGATGGTTTTCATTTTTTTGAGCGGAACCCTAATTATTTAGCTAAAAGCAAAGTAGGCTATGTTATTTCTTGTAAAATCAGCCATGTACCAGTGAAAGTCCCGTTGAAATATGTGCAGCCGCTTCCGAGATTACCCTGAACAAACAGACAGACAGACAGACAGACAAAAATGTTCTTATGTTTTTGCTATAGGTTTGCTAGTAGTGGTTGTATATAGGTTATCTTTGGATTTCGGGGATGTTACTGTTGGGTGTTGCTATTCAGAGGATAGTTTTCTGTTCGCAAAAGTACGAAAATTAATTGGATTTTCCTTGTTTGTTAACAAGTATTTATTCTCTGTACAATTTCAACAGCAGCGTGATGTTTCAAATATTTACTTTGTCGATAATTTGGTCAGTACACATACTGTTGACTCCGAATCTAACAATTTTCAAACGTTGACCTTGCCTGGTAGGGAAAAAAAATACCTCTTAAACTGATTTTCTTTATGAACAATTTTCTAATTGTAGCGAAAGGTCACCTAACACGACATCTCGAAAACCGCGGGACGTACAAAGATGAAATTTGGCAAAGAGGTAGTATATAGTTAGGAGACATCCTCTATAAGAAAGGGAACGGAATGATTAAGGAGTCTAAGGGTTTTTGCAAGTTTACGTGGTCAAAGTCGCCGACTTCAAGTACAGAGGGCCTAGTTCAAACATTCTCGATAGTTTTACTTACTTCCCCCCTAGGGCATGGCGCCAGGGGCAATCTCCTCCGTTCGCCCTATGGTAGGTCCGGCCCTGTCATATTCCCCTTGACGTGTGACATCATTTATGGATGGCCGATAAACTACGAAATTATTATTATCACCCATATGTATAATACAGAGGTCGGCAACTTTTTGACAGACAAGGGCCACTTGGGTAAAAAATTAGTCGCACGCGGGCCACATTGTAAAGAAGTTAGATGTGGATGGGCCACACTTGTAAAGCAATTATTTATTGATAGGTGTTTGGTTATCTATTTATGGTGGTAGCTGTTGAAATTCACATTCAAATGCAATCCAAATGCGACAAAACTTTACACTCATGTGCTATAATCCCCGTTATAACTCGGTGCTATTATAACGCATTCATATTATTATGTAACATAGGATACTATAATATATATAATATTATACTATTCGCCTTCGGGGCCGTACAAGCGCTTTGTACGAGAATAATCCTACGACGCGGTTTCCTATAACGTGGAATAAACCTACCGTGTTATTGGGGGTTATAGCAATGTAATTATCTATTACGTATGCTATTTACAAAGCAGCCGAGGGCCACAAATAAAAGAGTTGCGGGCCATTTGCGAGCCGTGGGACACACGTTGCCGACCGCTTGTATAATACAATAGTATATAATAAGCAAGTGTATACAACACTATGATAATAAAAATGGTAAATCAATTTATATACTGTTACAGTTACAAGCTGATTCACACCGTGTTAATTTGACCTTACATAAATTGCAGAGTAGGAAAATAAATAACACAATCGATTTCCTATTGTGTACAGCTCAATTGAATTCTCGTGCATTCATTATAGAATGGAAGGTAATAAAATCTATACATGTAAATAGAATTCAAATGTTTGAATGTAATTTCTTAATAATAGTATTTTAATAAAAGCTTATGTAATAACCCCTATCCCCCTCCAACGCATTCCACCTCTACATGCATAATAGCGTGTAGACGCAAACACGCAAGCTCGTCAATATCGTTGGCTTACAGTGTTTGGTTTTAAATAATAGATAAATAACAGTAAATATGCGAAAAAAAGTATTGCTTAATAATTTGCTTTTTAAGTAAAAAAAAATCTGATTAGGCCAAGACCTCCTCAATTTTAAGACAAATAACGTAACTAATTTAGGTCATGGTGCAACTACAAAGAAATGAAATATTAAGTTCTTCACAAGGTGTGTTATAAAAACATAACATGATGTCACTAAACTAATTGTTCGCATACAGATATTACTAAGTTAGTCAAGATCCGATATGAAACTCCAACCTCTGACCTACATAGCTTATATTCTCGATACTGTGCTAGTTGCATCGTCCGTAATATAGTCATCACAATACATGATGGTTTTGGTTTTCGTTTTCGATTGCAGACTAGTAGCTACTTAGTCAACCAACGTTGTATAGATAATTTTACGGCAACAATTTAGGGCTTAATTCCTTTGTTTAGCCTGATGAGGGCCACTGTTGAACATGGATAATACTGCTTTACCACTTCGTACATTTCGTTATCCTAAAGATTGTGTGGAAGAAAGTGCTATTCAGCGATAACAGCGCCTTTTGTACTTCTTTTCTTGATGTATGTTATTATGTGTTAATTTCTTTTGTGATGTACAAAAAGCGTATAAATGAATAAATAGATTACCACCAAGATCTATCTCGAGCTGCTGCTATTTAGCGACGCCCTACGACCCTTACAGGTCGTCCGTCCACTGTGTAGGAGCAATGCTTTGCAATCGAGCAAATGTACCGTCAATTTAGGATTGTTGATGAGTATTGTAAGCATTTGGTTCACCGCTTACTAACAAAATGTCTAAGGTTTTTTTATATAATTGATATCAAGGTTTAATCTTTGCTTAAAAACCTAGAATAGATAAAAATATAGAAGCTTTCAAATTTTTCATTTGAATTTTCAATTCTGCAAGAGTTAAAATGACTTTCCGACATATTGATCCATTTTTTATACAAAATAATACTAGCAAGACTTTTTGTACAGTCGACCAAAAAAGTGCTTTACCATTTTAAATGAGAGCTCCCACTTTAAGTAAATTTTGAATGTTTATTGAAAATTGAAGGATTTTTTTAGAAATTAGCGTAATAAGAAGCAAAAATTAGCCTTTTAACTAATTGACGTGCAAACCATTTTCGACCCTAAGGACCAAGATTTTTTTTTTTTTTTTATGTTGCAAGGGGGCAGACGAGCAGGCAGCAGGCACCGAAGTGCCTACCGGCGCCCATGGACATCTGCACGACCAACGAAACCGGCACAACAATAGACGTGAGGGATCTGGCCGCGGCGATACCGTCAACGTCAACACCACGTCAAAACTACTGGTCGATTAAACCACGACCACAACCGACGGCCGATACTGCGGGGGTACCGCCCGTGACAGTAGTATCCCCATCCTTTTTCTCCTTTCCGTCTACATTTATATCCTTTTACCCCATGCCTTTCTTCACTTCTATCTATTTATCTAATTAGAGGTAGCGCCGCGCTTGCACCTTTGACTCATGACGTTATAATTGTCAATCTAAAGATTTGTGGCCGAATTTCGACCAGCCGGCGATCTCTAGTGTATATAAATGCGAGAGTTCGCCTATTACAAAATCTCTCGAAAACTGCGGGACGTACAAAGGTGAAATTTGACAAAGAGGTAACTATAAACTAGTTAGGTAACATCCGAAAAGAACGAATGCGTAGCTAGGACCTGATTTAAGGGGTCTCTCAAGTTTATGGGGCAAAGTTGCGGGAAACAATAAGTTCGGTTATAAAATCGGTTAAACCGGAAGCCGGGTAACGAATTAACGCAACCGAAGCCGCATTTAAAAGCTAGTTTTGTTATAATTGAGTTACACCGCCGCCGACCGCGTCCGTATTACCGCTTAATTGTTTTTGGTAATGAAATTTTTGCATGTATTTCCGGTGGCGGTGTATTGGTTGGCTTTGTTCACAATCTGGATTAACGTTTCTTTTTTCTGTTTTTTTTTTTTAAATACTGCACGACTAATAATGGAAAGTGTGATTTACACAAATATATTGTAAATGACTTTCGGCGGCGACCCAGCTCGTTCCGGTCGGCTCGATCCTTTGGCTATGCGGAGAGATGTGGTTTCACTCTCCATCTTTTACCACATGTATCAAGGTGACTGTTCCCAGGAATTGTCTGAACTCATACCGGCACCTGTATTCCACTATGGGACATCTCACCAGAACTTAAAATTTCACCCTCACCTTCTTGATGTCCTGAAATCCACAACCGTCCGATTCTCAAGAAACTTCTTAGCTCGCAAAATTCCCCTGTGGTTTCAATTACCAGCTTCGGTTTCGAACCGATACGACCTAGGGACCTTCAAAAAAAGAGCATAGTCATGTCCTCTGGTGTTGCAGTTTTCCATGGGCGTCAATAGTCACTCTAGTGAACCGCCTGCCTGGTTGCCCCTTGTTATAAAAAATATAAAAAAATCCACTGTAATCATAACTCAAAAACATGTGTAAGCACGTGTGATATCAACACTGAGCACAATGTACTTAGATAGTTGTTACCCAGTCCAAGGTCGCAACACGACTGACCACGTCTACCTGCGTGTCAATGTATTTATACTTTTAAGAACAAGTACCCTCCTTTACCTATACACTACAGAAAGCATTGAGGGTGCTCTTCAATTGAAAATATTTGAAGTGCTAGGCTCGTGAGTATTTTTTGAAGGACCAATGCTACTGTTGTACAGTCTTTATGTAGAAATACCGTTACCGACACCTATTTATGTTCAAATTATTTTTTTGAAGTTAAAGCTTCTATGGGCAGATTTCGATACCGTGTAAAATCATCTAAGTTTTTAAAATACAAAAATTGTACAAAAAATGTCACATTTCAATGTACATTTAGAACACGTGCTGTAAAGTGGCCATGGACGGCCGAGCACGTGCGTATATCCAATCAGCAAACACGGTTAGCTAATACGCGTTTTATTGTGGTGTACGAGAATGCGGGGTACAGTCAGCAAAGAAAATATACTAATCCTTACTAATATTATAGATGTGAAAGTCACTCTGTCTTTTGCGTTTTCACGCCTAAACCTTTGAACTAATTTCGAGGAATTTCGGTAAAAAGACAAAGGAAAATTATAAGGGTTCCTTGTAGTACTACGCAACCCTACAAACTTGACACTGGGTGAATGGTTTATGTATTAATAATTTTACATGGCACGTCATTCGACAGGTCTAATACGAAGGTGATCTATTTGAAGTTTTCTGAATTATCTGTATTTATTATTTATTTTTTAAATAATCTTTCGTCTTTTCCCTTCTTTCTGTCTTGTAAACCTCATTCTCCCGGGGGGTGGAACTTCCTCCGTCTCTCCGATAGCTGGTCAGATCTACTAAGGGTACGCGACCCCGGAGCACCCTAGCTGCTATTGTCACTCCCCCTATACTGTCCGTGACATTAGTAACCGCATCCTGTCTCTCCTCCCCATCTATATTTATACATGAAAGGGATGGAGTAAAAACTCCACCCTTTCTTCACTCCTATCTAGTTATCTAATTAGAGGTATCGCCTTGCTTACAGCCCTTTTGGTCTGCAACTGAATTGGTCCTGGCGTCCGCGTACCTGTACCTCGTTCGTACATGAGATCGGCGTGAAGTGCCGGCAATGCTGTCACGTCAAGTGATGATATTGTTGTCGCGTTTCGTTCGGTTTGTGAGACTTCCCTGCGGTCTAAACTCGTCATTAAAGGCCGGCAACGCATCTGCTTGCCTTCTGGTCGTGCGTCACGGGCGTAGGTAGTCACTTAGCGGACTGCTCGTTTACTCCCTTGTAAGACAAAAAACCGTAGCTGAGGGAAGGGGAATGATACAAGCAGAATTAAAAACAGTCCAGCGTTTTTCGAGTTATAGCGAGACTGATGAACAATGATTATTTTTTTATTATCAAATTAAGACATTTGGTAATAATTGAAGAATTAGGATTGCTCATCTCCAACATCATGATGTAGTCTAAAAGAAGGATCGTTATCGGATAAGTTGTGACCGGAAATGGTCGGTCAGGGAAGTGTTGGTAAATGTCAGGGATCCCTCAAAAGAAATCTCTCTAAGGTATTGAGAAGGTTGGCGTAGAGTAAAAGGAAGAAAATTAAGGTGTGGAATATGAAAAGAGGCAATGAAGGTACCGTCAGTTGCTACAAATATTTTTTACAAGTTCTTGTTATGCTGACCTTACAGATTCGTAGAGGCGGCGTAGCTTGCGTGCAACTTTGATGAGAGTCGTAGCGGACATATGTTCGCATATTTGTTCAACACACATTCACACACACTCTTATTGCTACATGTATAAAGCCTATATTACAACGACAAAAATCGCAAACTTATATCGTACAAGAAACAAAAAGAAATCTTAAACTGTTGAATATAAAGTTCAAATTAGCATAAAGTAATATTTGTTACCAATTTTTTCTTTGGAATTAATGCTCGCACACGTAGTTCATAGCACGTAGGCCACAAGGGTCATATTTCCTTGTTATTTCTTAACAAATGTGTCGAAGTAAAAAGTGTCTTCGTGCGTAAATAATAAGGCTTATTTTTTCTTAAATTTATCGTACGACAGTTTATGCTCGTTCCTTATTATTTCTCAGTCGAATAATTCGCTGAAAAAAGGATCTTCGTACCTAGATAATAAGGTTCTCGTTCTTTTAAATTTATTGAATACCCGTTTGTGCTGAAGTCTGAATCTAGATTCTCATGTGTACTTAATGTGTCGTTGAAAAATGTTCCCTCGTGCTTAAATAATAAGGCTTATTTTTTCTTGCACTATCGACTGATTTGTGCTGAAATCCTGAATCTAGGTTCTCATGTTGGGGTCGTATTGTTATAGTAATAAGGTTCAATTTATTATTTAACATCTGTTGACCCTGTTTCTCGTTTCTTAAGCAGTCTTCGGAATTGCCGTAACACGTGGTTAGGAGGCGAAAGATTGGACAGCATGTTACAATAATTTATCTTTTTTCTTTGGATATCTTTTATCTATTCTTATAAGTAGTTAATATTCTTTATTTTTCGACGGTAGAATAACCGATAAAAATCCGTAGGGTTCAAAGACTCTGCTGATCACTCTTAATTTGCTAACATAGGCTTTTTAAATAGCCCATTACAATAAGAAGACAGCAGTTGCGTTGCCGGCCTTTGAGAATTAAGTATGCTCCTTTTTTTGAAGACCCCTAAATCGTATCTGTTCGGAAACAATCTCCAATTGTTTCCACAGAAAATATGGTGCAAGACACTCCTATTGTTTCGTTTCCTTTGTTGCAGATCGATTAGGTGACTTCCTAATTCATAATCCGGCCATGATGACGCAATTCGGATAATCGGAATAACCGGCATATATACGATATCCAGACCGTGCCTACAAGATCGATTTTTTTTTAACCAATTCTTTATCGTATTCACCGAAACAGCTGGACTGAATTCGACGGGACTTCCACTGGCAGATAGCTGATATAACTAGGAGTAACATAGGTTACTTAAGTTTTCGAGAAATAATTAGGGTTCCGCATAAAAAATTAAACATTTAATTTTTATGTTTGTCCCAGATTTTCGCATAACGCTTTTATGATTCTATCAATCAAGTTCATGGCTTTAGTTCCGGGATATCCGGAT
>JANCMC010003205.1:0-16958 GCA_024363005.1 Charaxes varanes
TAAAAAAAACATAATCCGAATACTCTTGTGTTTCGATGTCTACGTGATTTTAGTCAAAGACGTCATTTGAATAGACGGTACACACATATTTTTTTTTAGAAATATATAAATATATACATATGGATAATACACCCAGACTCGAGGTGGGAATCGAACCCATGACCCCCTGAGCAGAAGGCAGGGTCGCTGCCCACTGCGCCAACGGGCTAGCCAAGTAGCCTCCCCTGACGAAATATCACTTATTAGAGTGCAAACAACAACTTCAAGAAGACAAAAACACACAAAAATATGCATTTTTGAGCAGCCAAACTACATAATTACCGTTATATCTTCACACCATAATTATTATAATACTCAATCGATTACCATGAAGTCTTACATACAAAGAGGGAAAAAAACAAACGTATGCCGGTAATAAAAAAAAAACATTTACTGAAGGTAACAAAGCGACTAAAGCGAAAACTCCATTGAAAGCTAGCAAATCTTACCGCAGCTATAACGTGGCGTATGAAGTAATTTATAAGGTCCTTAAATTTACGAGTGAGCTGTGCCTATCACCCTAAGATCCTTCATATTTCAAGGTAGGACGCGCTTAAGTCTTATAATCAAAGTTTCATCTAAAATTCGGTCACGGTGGTTAACTAACCGTACTTATGGGATTGACTTTACCCAATCCTACTGTTATTGTAAGCTGGCCGATCCCCGAAAATTCGCTCGCAATTTTGCTTAATGAATATTTTTTATAGAAATAAAAAGTATCACATGGCCAGGTGTATGAAACCTCTTAAATTTTTATCTTCCTTCTTTTATTTAGAAAATTTTCCTTCCTTTATAATTCCTTCTTTTATTAAAAACACTAGTATTTATTGATTATCCAAAAAAAGCAAGTATGCAATTTATAAACCAGTTATTTATAAATATATGCACATTTTTTGCAATCCATTGTCCAATCATGGACCAATAGCATTAATATTAAAATAAAGAAATTATATTCGACTTTCGACTGGTCCGTTGGCGCAGTGGGCAGTGACTCTGCTTTCCGGTCCTGGGGTTGTGGGTTCCATTCCCAATAAAATATATATGTGTATAACAGGCGTCCGTTACTTATAAATAAAATAAATATAAATAAATAAATATATACAGGACTATATGACACAAGGACGTCTGTTCCTAAGGTCACCACTGGGGAGTCTAGAATCATGTACCGAACCCATGGGATGCGTATCCGGTACGATGTCAGATACATCCTGTATTATTTTCACAATATTTCGTCTTTAGAATTGCCTGTCAGCCGGCTTGTGCATAATCGTGTCGACGTAATTTATGACTACAGGATGACCCCTAATAGAAGTCGATGACAATAGGCTGCTTGTCTATTTTTCAGAAACTAGTTAATATTGACAGAGACAATTAAGCATTAAATATAAATATTTTAGCGAAGAACAAACTTTCACCTGGTTAATTTTGCGTTTTTCTAAATCCACATAAATTTTAGCGCCAAAACGCTCTGACTATCATGGCGTCTTGTATGACGCAACCACTTGCTAAACAAACGGCTTTCCATGAGTGTGATTGGAGCATACGTTAGCAACGACAATTTGTTTAACACGCAGTGACGTCACGCGATCGAATTGCCGTTTTGGGTCACGTGATTTATGTATTTAATTTCATTTATTTATATTTTCAAAATATTAAACAATAAATATATTTAAATATTAAACAATAAATAAGTAATATTTAAACTTCTGTCAACTATCCGGATCAAAAATTTATTAGGATTTCTTTTTGTGAAAAGTACCCTATTACAGTTTCGTAATGAATCATATGTAATTAAATTGATATTTCTCTTTTAATAACGCTTCGTGCAAAATATTTATAGTCTAATAATTTTATTGCAGCTATCGCAACAGCACCAACCCACCATCTCTAATCAGCAGCAGTTCATCGTACAGCCGTGCGCGCAGATCGTTCAGGTATACATTAGTAGTAGGGCTGCCAGCAGAAGGTAAGTGACCACCGACGCCCATGGACATCCGCACCACCAGAAAGTTCGCAGATGCGTTGCTGGCCTTTAAAGATGGATTTAGGCCACCGGTAACTCTCGCAAATCAAGCGATACACTGGGTTGTACTCATTGTTACCTCCGCATAAAATTAGGTGAAAAAATTTACCATGATAATTTATAGCCCATTTATATATAGCCTTCTTCCATAAAAGGGCTATCTAGCACTGAAAGATTTTTTCAAATTGGACTATTAGTTCCTAGGATTACCGTGTTCAAGCAAACAAACAAACTCTTCAGCTTTATTTGTTAGTGCAAAATAATAGTAATACATTCTTTCAATTTGTTAGAATCGCTGAAACATTTTATTAAGTTTTTCGATAACGCTCGAACAATGAAATCTATTTAATGGCCAGTCGATCGCTACGGTATAGGAATTCAATAAGCTATTTGAAACATAATGCCGCGGTAGTTACGCTACAAAAGCGGTAAAAAGGAAAGAAAAGAAATAATAATATGATGATAATAAGTGCCGGGACGGCTGTCGTTCAATGCTAACAATATACAATTTGTCGGGTGCGATGGCAGGCGTGTATATATTTTTAACACAAAATCGGTGTAAGCTATACCGTTGCTGACCACGATGAGACAAGGACCGTTACGTACATTGTATGGGGAGACGTGAGCGTGACGTAACGTAACGAGTCAACCTGTATACTTGGCTATATCGATGAAAAACACACCATTTGGGAACTAATACGATGTGATGGTCAAAAAAACAGACAAACATGTAACAGAGAATAGAGATTGTTTTTTGGTGATTACTCCTTAAGAAACGATGTAAGGCTCGTGGTATGACAAAATATGGGTAGTGAAATCGAATGTGTCTGATTTAACGCGTTCCAGTGTTACGCTTCCTTTTCCTCTTATACCGAACGCATAGAGGATAGGGAAAGAAAGATGTATACAATATAGATATTGTTCTTACTTAAGTAGGGGCATAGATGGGGAACGAGGATTATGGAGGGGAAGGAGAGGAATGAAGGGGAAGGATGGGTATGGAGGTGGAGTAAACTCCAGTCGTGCATCCGACTTGACACACACATTTTTTCATATTTATGTACGTATATTAGCAGTAAAAAGGTTAAAAGTCTAATTTTAATAGGAGTTTATTGGCTTCAGCAGAATCATGGTTTAACTATTAGTGTAATGATCACAAGAAATCTGACATTTATGCACATAAATTATATATATCTTCAGTAAATTTCATATCGCCTTTTGCATCAGTGGAAAGACAGGAGTGATACTGTTCTAAAACAGACACCTCACAGCGGAAGTTTCAAACTAAACATAATTAATTACCGGTGCAGTGTTTTTTTTAAATAATTAAAGCAATTAAAATGTTAACGCCCTCATTAGACGACATAAATGTTTCCTAGACGTGAGAATATCGTATGTGAATCACAATTAGGCAATTCTTTTCATGTAGACAACTCGGAATGGTGTGAAAAGTGTAATTGTTATTAGTTGTTTATGCATCCACTTAGCTTTTGTACTTTGTAGGAATGGAAGAGGGGGATTTAGGTTTTCGTTAATTGTAATTGGGCGACCTCTTATTGATGTGGATTGTATAAATGAAAGTGACAAAAATGAAATAAATGGTTACCAGGTTACGCAGCAGAATGGTCGGAAGGATTAAGAAACTATATAGAAGAAAAGAAACGACCCAAGACTGGAAAGGCGTATGGGGCCAGATACGTGGGGTCCATGGTGGCCGATGTACACAGGACGATCAAATACGGCGGCATTTTCATGTATCCTGCTACTAATTCAGCTCCTAAAGGAAAGGTAAATTAATTTCATTTCTAGTTTCATTGTTCGTTAACTTATTATGAGGTTGCTAGACATAGCTCAGTGTTTGTACATTTTTGTCCTTGAAGACTAAAAAGTACTACAAAACTGTACGCAGCTACCCAAAGTTCCTAGTTCCCATGTTCATTGAAATGAGCATTCAAATGAAGCCATGCTTGGCTCCGATTTATACATATATCGGAGGGAGGCTTCAATGGATTTGCTATTTTGTTATCAAACCCAAATGGTTTATTACAAGTTGAAACCTTCTATGAATATATTTTTTATTGTCTCTCAGTCGACTTAAATATATCCAACAATCAATCAGAGCAGAGCGCCTCTGGTGCTAAGAGCTTAGTCAGAAAGTAATAAAAAAGATGGCGGCGCTTATATAGGAGGGTTTCGTATCTGATACGCTATAAACGTATTTGTTAAATAACTTCAAAAGTTGTTGCCCGATTTGGTTCAGAATAATTTACCTAATGAGTTTTTAGCATGTTCTATCAACATGGAAAATTTCAAATCTCTACGTCTTATAATTTAGAAATGCTTTACACCTTACGGGCAGACAGACGGACGGACAGAGCGAAATTATAAGGGTTTCTTGTAGTACTACGGACCGCTAAAAAGGTAATACTATTATTTCACAGCTGCGTCTCCTTTACGAGTGCAACCCAATGGCATTTGTGGTGACAGAAGCAGGCGGGCTTGCGACCGACGGCTTCAAACCCATCCTAGACATCCAACCCACGGCCATACACGAACGAGCTCCCTGCTATCTCGGGTCCAAAAAAGATGTTGAAGAGCTACTGAGTTTCTTGAACTGATTTTGTAAATAAGTTATAATTTCCGTTCTATTTTGACGGAAGAGGCGGGCGTCGGGTGTTCGAGGGGGATGGTGGTCAGGCGTGGTCTCTTCCGGTTTTGGTTTGGGGGGTTATGGGGGTCAGGCGGGGGTCGGGAAGGGGGGGGGGGGGGGGGGGGGACTAGAAGGTCAGCATCTCAATTCAAGTTGCGCGGGTGATCGATCAGGTGATATGTTTTTATCAAGTTACAGGAAAACAAACTTGTCTCCATTTGTGTTAATGTTCTCTTATCGATTTTACCTCTTACTAGCCGATCTCGCAGACTCTGTACTGGCGTTCACGTTGAATTTTGGCACGTTTGCTATGCTGCCAATCAAGCAATCTCCTTTATGTATTGTCCGTAAAACGTGTCACTGACCGAATGTTTTATGACATAACAATTTTATATAGCACGTCAGTCAAAAAATTAAGTATAAATAAATATGTACAAGACCATATGCCAATCCAAAGGTAGACAACATAATGCCTGCGTTATAGGTAACGGACGCCTGTTATACGCGAATTTTTTTTTTCGTAGAAATATATAAATATATACATATAGTTAATACAGCCAGATTCGAGGGGAGAATCAAACCCACGACCCCCGGAGCGGAAGACAAAGTCACTGCCAACTGCGCCAACGGGACAATCACATTTAATACGAACATCATTTACTTGAAGTAATCGTAATTGAATGAAAAACAAATCTGCATTTTTTAGTCTTTAAATAATCTTTTGAACTCTCTTTCTTTTCGTTAGAATATTTTATTTTATACCATCTGAAACCCGTGACTTCATCCGCGTTAATTTCTTCGACTTCATACTAACTTTCAACCCCTATTTTACGCCTTTCAAATTTCATATTCGCGGCCTGAAGCAGCTAATGAAAAAAGGGTTCAACGGTTAAGCCGTGACGTAAAATGTAACAGAATACAGGCTTTTTTTTACGTGGGGAATCCCGACATGGGTACCCATCCGCCACAGGGACTGATGATGAGTTATGTCGGATTCTAATCAACTAAAACCCCACGGTAGTTCCTCTTTACCACCACGTAGCGGAGAACAGAATACAGAATTCACTTTCACGTTTATAAGAAGGATAAGAAGGGGCAAACGGACATAGAAGATACTAAAGGATAACTGTTGTCCTAAAGAGGTCACAGATGCGTTAACTACCTGAGCATTACTACTCCCCACACGAACACGTAACGGAGGCTGTTTAACAACGCCACCAAACCTGCTAGTCGAATGGTCACAAGACACATTATTTCATACAAGCTGCGCCAGCGATTTCATCCGCGTAAAATTAGGGGAAAAAATGATTCAATTTTAGTGTGATGAAGCCTATGGCCTTCCTCGACAAATACGCTATCTAACACTGAAAGAATTTTTCAAATCGGTCCAGTATTTCCTGAGATTAGCGCGTTCAAGTAAACAAACAAACTCTTCACCTTTATATATTAAGTATAGATTTAAAAAAAAATGATTGTCTATAAAGTATTTTTACGGACGATAATCTTACGTGATGATAATCAAGAACGCTTAAGCCGATCGTGCCTCTCTATCACTTTTTCCCGGCTCAGGCGGAACGTGACAATGAGAAATATTTTCATGCGTGAAGGCGAATTTTATCGATATATAATACGTTATCACATCTAAAATTAAAATAAATCTTGTTCAAAGTTTTGATCGCTTTGTGCACAAAGTTCATTTATTTGAATATTTGGTATATTTTAATAATCAACAACCAAGCTTCGTAATTCCAAATCGTGAACTTGATGCTATTATGCAAATTAATAGTTAGATTATTTAAAACATCGGTTAAATTTGAATAATGTCGTAACCGAAATTACGTGGTTTTGATCATTCTAGAAACTTGTATTACCAGTGGCATTCGCGTTGTTTTTGGTTTAACAACATTTTTATTTATTTATTTACTTACTAGCGGACCCGGCAGACTATGTTCTGCCTCTTAATATTGACTTCTATTATCCTATATCATCCCCGTTCCCGTTGCCGTTCCCGTTCCTGTTCACGTTCCCGTCCCGTTCCCGTTCCCGTTCCCGTCCCTGTCCCAGTATAAATTCAAATTGATTCTACATTTTAGATACAAAACGTTTGTATGGGAAAAAGAAAAGGGCTGTTTTTAGGGTCTTCCCGACAATTATTCGATTTTTTCTCGCCGTAAAATCCATCCTTGGACTTCAACGAACATTTAAAAAAAGAATTGGTTAAATTGGTCCAGGCGTTGTTGAGCTATGCGCTTACCAACACATTTTGCGATTCATTTTTATATATATAGATATATTAGTACTTTATTTTTACTGTTGCTTATTTTATGTAAATTATACTCTTTAAGTAGCTACTAATAAGAAATTTAAAACTATTTTACAATTCCGTTTTCGGGATGTAATGACAATATAATATAATATAATATAATATAATATATATAATATAATATAATATAATATAATATATAACAGTTATGTGTTGCGTAAAAAGTGCTTATAGGTAGTTCTAACTCATACGTCAATTTTACGTGTAAGAGTAAGAGTATCTTTCCAAGGTTAAATATGTTTTTGATATCAATCGATGTATCAATAATATAAAACACTTTTAAACGGTAATAACCTGAATGTTTTTCTTTTGAGCTTTACTCTTGATATCCTCGTATTTATGGCAATCCGTCTGTTATGACGTAAAGGAAGGAATTTGGTTTACTATTCTCCAGAGCCAGTTCGATTCCTGACACTGCCATTCCTAGACACTCTCGTCCGCCTCTCACTTGAACTGACATGCATATCATATTATGATTTAATTTATTTATAGTTTAAAGTGCGTTCAGTTCGTTTTAAGTACTTTATGTGATAACTAGCGTGTACTTGTGTTTGTCCGTGTGGAAAAAACTACAAATTTACGGTTTTTGCAATTTTTCCTGTACTTGCACTTCAAGATTCACTTTTGGCTAATTTTATGGTTATAAGTCTAAGGGTAGGGTACCCGTTTATCCGTTAGGTTTGATAACCCTTTTAAAAGTACTAGTACGAGAACTGCGACATAAATGGTCATATCTTTTGATGTTATACACTTAGAGGGTTGATTTTTTAAGTCTCAATGGAAACTTTAGCATCTAGTATTAATTTAACTTCTTTACGCGTTCCAGAGAAAAAAAATATACAGACGGACAATCAAGTGATCCTATAAGAATTCTCCCCTTGGAGGGACGGAACCCTAAAATACAAACTTTTTATGATAAGTCCGCCTTAACTTTGGTGTCAAATGCAATTCTACGTTTACTTAAAGTAAACCCAAGCCGTGAGTAAGAATTGAGATGGGTTTTTATAATGTGGAAGTGTGAACCTCTTTAACAGCAAAACTCTAATACGGGCACTTTTAAATTTTAAATTGCTTCTCCAGACGCCCCCAGCGAATTCATTATTAAGAAAATATTATAAATAAGTTGTTTAAACTTTATAAAGTTATGATGTTTGGTAAATTGTATATTATATACGAGTTAAGTAGCTTCACTTCTGATATGTCTAATATTCCCTTTTCCCCTCCTACTAAGCTTAAATTAAAAACTTGTATTAGGAGTGGGTGCGACAATACCCGATCGGCGGTGGGGTTTGAACCGGGTACCTTGAGGATTTCAGTTCATACCTTACACCGTTGAGCTATTGAGGCTCTATATATAAATGTGGACATCGCTTTCGTTTGAATACACGCAACATAAGGTTATCATTATGTTGTTATATAATTGCTTGCGCGGGGTAATGAGGTTTACGAGATAGACACAAATAATGTAGGACGGAATTGTATATCTTAAAAAAATCTATAAAAAAGTTAGCGATGGAACATGTCGATCTCGTAAGAATAACTCACAGTAGGTAACCAAAAGATAAACTTTTACAAATGTACTACAAAAAAAATGAATTAGTTACGAAGCCATTTTAAAGAATACCGTATTAAGTGTTAACCAATTAAATACGCTAGATGCGTTGTATATTTTATGCAGGTCTAAATTGCCTTTTACATTCATATGCATAGCATAGCATATCATTCAAATGAATATCTTAGAAGATGTGAGAGATTTAAAATGCGCCCGGCATTTTAAATCATTGATTTTAAATATCCTCCGGGCGGCTGAGCGGCGGTAAGTGAGGTAAGCAACCATTAGATCGAAGAAGAGTGTTTTGATTTCCAGTATCAATAGGATAAGGACAACAATTGAGCAAGACAATGTCTGCCGAGCCCGCTAGCATTGAATAAAATAACGCATTATAGAAAACATCACAATTATTAACAACCGTGCGTCAGAATATTCCTGTCTCGAAACGCATATGCCAATGTGGAAACAGCAATTCTGGTGTTTCCAAAGAGATTTAGAAAATTTATAGAACATGCCGGCACCACACTCGTGTGCCTTCCGATAGTGCAGTTGTCACTGTGGGTTATTTATTTGTAATAAGACACGTTTCCCGCTTGTTGACAAGAAGTTTTATAAGCGTGAATTTATAAAAACAAACTTCCCATACATTGATTCCGTTACTAACGAAACATATAAAAAGCTAATAAGCCATTCACGACGAGTTGCTCGCTATGTCGATATACCGTTCCTCATTAAAAATCTACAACTGTACCTATCGGTAACAATCGGTCGGTCGTAGGAAACAGATTCGTACACCTAAATTATGAGTATAGCCAGACTTTGTCGGGGTACGAGGGCACGGGCCGGGCGCTCTCCCTCAAGCTCTTTGCCCAATTGCAAACCGAGAACAATGCCCCCCCGCCGGTAACTTCTTGATTTTATTCTTTTCTGGCCAACGAGTTTCTTGCTGACTCTTCTTGCTTCTCGACTCTTCCGAATCAGCGGTAGCTTTTCAAATGTCTGACGATTCAAAGGAGCTTGTAAAAGTCTACTTGAATAAAATATCCTCCGTCTCATTATAATTTAGTTCATTAAGGAAGTCAAGTAAAGTCTTTTCAGAGTCATAGCGATTGCGATGCTATATATTTAGCTTATTGTTAATAACTCTACATAAGTAACTTGATTGTTTCTTGTAATGACGCCTAGCAAAAGAATAATCGGGGTTCCGCAAATAAAAAAAAATTAAAACACTCAAAATTTAACAAAAATCACTCGAATCACGCGGGTGACTTTGCGGGTTTCAGCTAGTCTCATATAGCATTTCGTTCTTTTTTTTTTCTCCACAGATTAAACTAGAAGAGCCGATCCGTTACAGAGCGGGCGACCCAATCGAGGGTTGGCTGAATTCGCTGCTGTGTCTGGAGGCCCCCGCGCCGTCTCTGGGCGTGGGTGCTCCGCCCCCGGCCTCCTGCGACCTGCTGCGGGTCAACAGAGACGCCCTGTTCTGCTATCATCGCGCCGCTGAGGCGTTCCTGCAACGACTCGTCGCTATATACGTCGCCAGTCACTATAAGGTGAATCATTTTTGTACTTAACAATTAATTTCCCGCGACATCGCCCGCGTTGAATTCATTACCCAAAAATATAGTCGCCTATATCCTTCTGCGAGGTTCAATCTTATTGGTTCAGGCGTGAAAATGTGACAGACAAAGTTAATTTCACATTTATAATTAGATATCTATTACCTGTTATTATGTGATATTGAGGGAATTTTCACTAAGACTTCTACTGGACATGATGATATCTTATGTTAAATTAACAAGATCTTTTGAAATACAATAGTTTGCTTTTTATCTAATTTACAAATTTGGCTAGAAGTTCAATCTACTTGTATTCAAATCAATTTATATGTCCGTAGAATATGTAGAGTCTAAAGAAAAAGTTATTTTTTATGATCTTCATAGAATAGGAAGAGTGTTGGTGTATCGAGAATGTTAGCCCCTAAAAAATTTTTGAGTATTGCACTACTACTATACTACATAATCACACTTATTTCTGGTACAAGCACACTCGTTTCTGGTACAAACACACTCGTTTCTGGTACAAAATCACTTATTTCTGGCAAAAACACTTGTTTCTAGTACAAACACACTCGTTTCTGGTACAAACATACTTGTTTCTGATACAAACAGAACAGCCCCAACGACATCCAGCTTTTGGCGGACGCTCCGGCCCACAGTTTGTTCGTGCTGCTGGCCCCCACCGCCCCGCGAGCTACCACTATGCCGGAGGTGCTGTGTGTAGTGCAAATGTGTCTAGAGGGGAACCTGTCTGATCGGTGAGTGCAAATTTCAGCTCCATATAGAGCAGTTGCCACTAAAATAAGTGCTAATAAACTTTAGTTCTGGATAGACTGTGGTTTAAATATTATATAAATCAAGAGTAATTACTAAAATATGGCAAATTGCTTAATAATTTGAAAACATAAATCAATCAAATTAAAGACATAAATCACGTGACACCGAAAGAGCAATAGGAGCACATGACGTCACATCTTGTCAAACAAAGTGTTTACTGCTAACGTACACTTCAATCTCGACCAAGTACAGCTGTTTGTTTGGTATCGTCAAAAAGACTCCATTCAAGAGATCATTCAGTTCATTCTAGCGCTAAAATTTAAATGGATTTATAAAAATTAATCACGTAGAAGATTTAGTTGATTGCAAGGTGTATTATTAACCGATTTCTGAAAAATAGTCAACTAGTCGTATTGTCCCTATAACCACCTTATCTATTATAATCATAAATCAGGTAATTTATAATTTTGTTATCAGATCAGTAAAGGACAATCTAGGCCGCGGTAGAAAAGCCGCTGGGGATCTGATACCATGGAATATTTGTGAGCAGTACGGTGATAAAGACTTCCCTAAACTTTCGGGAGCGAGGATTGTTAGAATAGCCACGCATCCATCTTATCAACGGGTAAGCACAGTAACAAAAACTAGTCGAAAAGTAAAGAGTCTAGCCATTTGATTGAACTTCTGATTAAGCTATCTTCATTAACTTATATCTCCCTCTCAACTTCCGTTGGCCTAGAGCTTTCGCTGTGACGTATAATTTTTTTTTTTTTTTTTTGTTACCAAAAATCTTTGTTTAGGAAGTTACTATTGTTGTTGCCAAGAAAAAAAATGAAAAACTTAAAAATTATGTAAATTACAATTGTTGACTGTTCCGAATCAAAAGGTTGCGGACCCCTGCACTAGGGAGATCAATATATGCGGTGTATGTGTTTTAAATATATCTGTTAAGCTCATATGCGAATATCTTCTAAACCTAAACAGTTGGAACATTTTCAGTGGATCTTTTGTCGCTGCGAGTTTACTTTTTTTCTCAAATATTTTAATTTAACCATGATATTTCTATGCCTTTGGTAGATGGGTTACGGCAAACGTGCTTTGCAACAACTGGCCGCATATTACTCGGGCGATATACCCAGTCTCGACGAGGTGGAAAGTGACGACGATGACCCCCAAACTAACGGCAAACCTGAATCCCTACATACTGAGAGTATAGTTCCGAGGTAAGTGATGTTGTTAACGAAAAAAAGTATTAATTTTTACTTCTTCGTAAACAAATTTTTAGTAATATAATAAACCAGGCAGATAGTCACGACTTCAGCGCCAGCCGCCATAGTAGCCAAATAAATATACACTGAAAATAAGACTCATTTATATTCCGTTTTATTTTTGACTTAGCTATGGTCATTTGATCGCTTTAATTAAAAATTTATTGTCTCTAAAGTTGGTTTTCGGATAATAATTTTTCGTGATAACGCAAAACGCTAAGGCCGATCGTGCCTCTCTATCGCTTGTCCAGCGCTCTCGCTTGCGCGCTCGGCTCAAGCGGAACGTGACAATGAGACATGCTTTTTCGTGCGTGCAGCCGTCGTCAATCGATTTATCGCGTAAAAATGTAGACTGGCAAAGTAAGTTTGATAATTTTTAATATTGTCATAATCTTCTATACTTTTCAGATCAAAACCACCAACACTTCTGAAACGTCTAACGGAGGTGAGGCCGGAACATTTGGACTATTTAGGAACCAGTTTTGGACTTACCAATGACCTTCTCAAGTTTTGGAAATCGCAGAAGTACATACCGGTGTATCTAAGGTAATCTATAATTTGACTATATAGCTCAACTTTATAAACAACTAGCTGTTTACCGCGACTTCGTCCGCGTAGAGTTGAAAGAGCCTTTAGGCCGTATTAATCTGGCACTATCGAACAAACCTTTCTAGCGGTTATCTACTAAATATAAAATACCCCCTTGCCAAATATCATAATTGACATACCGCTGTTTTCGAAATTGGTGACTATAAATTATTACAGCGCCATATACTGAGTTCAACTTTAAATCTACCTAGGGACTTCAGACAGGAAAACTTCTATCGAGACCGCTAATATTGTGTATTTCATGATATATATATACATCACCGGGTTTCCTTGAATTTATCCTACTTTAGAGTGCGTCCCTGATCGCCCGGGCAAAGTTCCATTAAAAAATTTCTAGTTTTGGGCCGAAACGTGATAAAAAGTTGATTTATATATTCTGAACTGTTATTTATCACACTAATGTTTTTCAAAAACTTGTTATGTCCAGGTTCTGGGCTCTAAATTTCGACGGTATTTCGTCTTTTCTTGGTTGCTAAATTTTAGAGAAGGCAACCCTATTTACATACCTACTTTATTACTTTATATGAATACGTATGGTAAATATATATGGAAAACTACCTCGCAGCCAGAAAGCCAACGACCTGACGGGGGAACATTCATGCATCATGCTACGTGGCCTTACCGAAAGCTCCTGGCTGAGGGCGTACCATGCTGACTTCCGGCTGAGGTTCTCTAGACTTTTGGGAAGGGCCTTCCGGAAATTGCCAGCCTCGCTGGCGCTCTCTACTCTGCAGAACGACAGCGGAAAAACAGAAAAACCAGGTAAAATCTCTTATCAGCAATCAGAGCGCATGATGTCACATCTTGCCAAACAAATTTTTGTAGCTAATGTATACCAATTATTCTGGACACAGCCGGAGGACCTAAAAAAAGACGAATTTTACTTATAAAATAGATTTATTAATTAAAGAAATTACAAACTAACTCTTTAAACTAAGTGTGTTAATTATTGTTCGATGTTAAGTCTTGAGATTACATTTTAATTCTACATATAACTAATAATCGAGCTTCACTAGGTGTCAAAATCGTGGATTCCTGTTACACCATTGTTATTGCAGTCGCTGACTCAGGGATGCCTTAGGAATGCAACCCTGATATAGCAGCATGCTATAACAAACTCTAATCACGGACAAGTACAGCTGTTTGTTTGGCAAGATGTTACGTCAAAAAGACGCCATGACAGTTCAGTGCGTTTTGGCGCTAAAATTTAAATGCATTTATGAAAATGCAAAATTAAACACGTGGAAGTTTACTTTTCGTTGAAATATGTATTAATTTTTTAGATTTAGTTGCCTGGAAGGCATGATATTAACTTGTTCGTCTTTTGGTGCCTATCCGACTAGCGAAGGTTGGCAGTCCATATATACTCCGCTTTATTCTTTCCGGGGCGAATTAATATTAAGTAGTTTTGGAAAAATAATCAACTAGCCTTGTAACGGACACGTTGGTGTCTTTTCTGTGTTTTATTAATTTGGGAACTTGCCAATAATCTTCTCGTAGACTGTATTTACAAAGCACTTATATTTACACGGATAATCACTACGTCATGAGAACTTGCCGTCCAACAATTTGGCACAACCTTATCTACTAAATGGCGGCTGACACTAGTACGCACCCTACACGAGTAACATATGGTATTACGCGAGCGGGATAGCACTATCGCCGTCTCTGTCTAACAATACGAGCCTATCTCGCTCGCTATGTTACGTACTAGTGCCAGCCAGGATCAGTCCGTCCGAAGGCGTCAACGATCGAAGACGCCGCCATACCGTTCCTGTATCATCTGTCCGTAACATGCCTATTGGAATCGCGGACAAACAACGTCACATCTGTGCCAGCTTTAGGCCACGCAGTGGCAGGAAACGGCACAGGACCGCAAAAAGTGGCGTCACTTGGTCTCCGAGGCCAAGATCCAGCTTGGGTCTATGCGCCATCGCAGTAAGTAAGAAAGTATACGTTGTATCAAAAATTCTTTAGATTAATTTATACTGCCAGATTCAACGCGTTGTAGAAAAAGGAACCCACGCAGAGCCTGGAACTTTTAGTTGGGCTTAGAGAGACTTGACTGGTATCCTCACTCTTCCACTAATACAGCGTACAAAGATACTTTTACCTAAGATGTAATTTCTACTCTCTTTTTATTTCCAGCGATATCCGATTCCCCCTATCGAAACGATGTATTTCCACCGCGTTTGGGCTCGATTGATTACTCTTGTCGAGTACTTTATGTTCAGATGGTATTCAGGGTCTGATGATGGAGCTGGAATGCTTTCATAGGATCTCCGTAAAAATCAAAACATCACAATACCATCGATTTTTTCGTCCCAAATATTGGTGGCAATAAGATATCTGTAATATAGCTGAGAAACTGACTGTTTTATTCAGGAATATATAAAAAGTTAAAAATAATTTGCAAGAAAACATCTTTTTGGAAAAGCTTTTATTCAAGTGTACTATAATTAATAAAATAAACTATTCCATTAAAACCTTACCTATCAATTTACAACGTCATTATTCTATTTATATGATATAAAAGCTTGTCGCAAAACTTATCCGTGTTGAGAAACAAGTAAATTAAATATCAATAATTGATTTAAAGGTAATTGATAGAATCAGGCGATACTTAAAATTAAACTACATAGTTTAATAATTCATGCATTATTTAAGATTACGTATTACCACCAACGTAGCTACACATAATGTATCTATGTATGTCACGGATAGGTTAGAGGGGCTAAGGGGATCGTATAACGTTTGCCTGGCACCTCTCTCTCTCTCACCAAGTGTCTACGTTAAAAAGATAATTGCTTAGAAAATGAATACATTTTTTCCCTAGGTTATCGAATAGGACTTCCCAAAACTGCATAAACAACCGTACAAACAATTTCACAATTCACAGGTAATGGACAGTTTGACACAAATCTAATTCACCAAATACAAATCTAGGTATCCAAACAATTGGGCAACTAATATTTCAAGTATGCAAAATGCCCATGTCAACGTGTAACCAAGATCCAGGAAAGTCGAATCCTAAGTGTGCCAAGATGAATAGACCAGCACACGAGGGTTGAGCATTATTGCGATCCTGAAACGAGAAACTTAATTAAGCATCTTTAGATTCTTGTCAAAAAAATAATAAAAATATTAACGAAAGAAAAAAAAAACAACTTCAATTTATCAGGACTTGACCAAATAGAAATGGCACCACACGTGAAGCACCAACCAGCAATAAAGAATCATCAAAATCGGTTCACCTAGTCGAAGGTTCTTAGGTAAGAAATAGAACCTCTTCCTTTGTTAAAGTCGGTTGAAAATCCCACCACAACGTTATGATTTGCAAAGAATTTCCTTCCTCACTCAAGCCACCTATTAATACACTCGACGTCAAGCACACAAAACATGCTATTTTTACAAAAATGGCTTACTGCAGAAAGTATATAATCAAAAATCCCTGAAAGTATGAAAGCCCAGTACAAATGTCTATATAAGGTACTAGCTGCTTCCCGTGACTTCATCTGAGTTAAATTGTAAGGGCCCTCAGGCATCCATAATCTGGCTCCATCAACAGTTTTTCTTTTTAAGTTCCTTAGCAGAAATCCATTTACTATAAACTTTGCCAATTTTGTTCCTCCGTAGGTATATATTTAGTGATCGTACTTAGAAACTTCGCTAGCGTGAGTTAGATTTTGTATGGTATAGCGCCATCTAGTTTGCTCTCGTGTATCTTTATACCAGACATCATCGCCATCTCGTTATGTAGGTATCACAAAATGACAGTACAGTAGGACAGATTATAGCGACCAAAACGTTCCCATAGAACATAGTCATGGTTAAATTTTAAAAAAAAATGCGTAGGTGATTTTTGGGCAATGCAATTTGCCTTACTGATTATTTAAGTTTCTAATATTTCTTTTAAAAACTATTAAAAAAATCAGACGTAAAATAAGTAACTTTTCATATTCCCACACAGTAATATTGTACAAAATATATATAAACGTCAGGTCTTTAAAAATAAATTAGGCAGCTCTTATTTTTAGTCACTTTTCTCATCTAGTAAGAAGTAGCACAACCCTTGTAGCTCAATTAGGCCGGCGCGTCCGGGTACCAGTACCTCTTTCTCACATGAGATCGGCGTGAAGTGGCGGCAATGCTGTCACG
>JANCMC010003212.1:0-10763 GCA_024363005.1 Charaxes varanes
TTTATGAAACTATCTCAAAAACTGTTAATCGAAATTCGTGTTAGTTTGAAATTTGTTCAGCAATATGTGAAGCTGAACATTAGTAGGGGAGGCATCGATGCTAAATTTGTAGTCACTACAGCGTTGTGGGGATCTATTGGACAACGTAGATTCATTTTCATTTCATTTACTTATCTATTAACAATAATTTACTTACATTAAAATTCTTTGCGCCCTTAACGGCTTATCTGGGCACTGCACATTCTTCACAACTACCATGCGTCTATGTGACTCTATCTATGTTGACTTTTACTTTAAATACACTGAGTCTATAGTTGGAAATAGTGAAGAATCATTCATGAGTGTATAGAAAATTCATTGTATGAATCCTTTATGTCATAACACATACATGCACTAAAATTAATTGCCCAAAAGGGTGAATTAATAACGCGTAATATAGTATGATTAAAGACAAGCTTACGATGATCCCATTCACCCCGAGCTCCCCACACTACTCGTCATTAGAGGGTCATATATCAAGTGAAATGACAGCGGTAATCAAGTGTACGCGTCAACACTATTTGGTAAGATGGGGAGTTCGGGCCAAAATGTCAAATCGTAGAGATTAATATAAGCAAGAATGTTGAGCATTCTAATCAATTTCTACAAACAACCAACGGACCCGACAGACGTTGTCCTGTCCGAAAGTAAAAATAACTAACAAGATAACCTAGATACCGATTGCACCGCCATCTACCGTGCTAATTTGTGAATCTCAAATATCCAGATGATCCATCGGTAGAAGGAGTTCAGTGATATAAACACGTAAGTAGAATTATATATACAAAGAATTTGTTTTTGGCTACAAATTCTGTATATCTTTTACTGTACGCTTGATGTACGTAACATATATGAAAAATATTATTCTTGTCTATATTTCTATTGAAAAACATTGTCTAATATTGTTACGTGAGAAGGTCGTGGCCTAATCAGTGCTCGGCCCTTGAGTCGATCGCTAATTTAAGTTGCTCTTGCTGCGACCGGGTGATAGAGTGACTCATTCTAGCACTCGTTTATGTTTAATACTCGACCTTCTTCATGTTTCGGAAGGCACGTAAAACAGTGGGACCCGATTAATGTCACTTCGTGATATTAGTCGTAAGATTGTAGAGATCGTGGAAAAAAGTCCTGCCGTTTCACTCTCGACTTTGGTTTCAACGCGTTCGAGATGTTTTGTGTTTTCTTCGGAGGTGAGAAGTTCCTGCAATTGTGATAATTATAATCTATTATCATATATTATAAAGGTGGGTTTACACAAAACGAATATAGAGGTAGAGTTGGAACAAGAGCATTATTTCTCGATCCTTTAGTGTAAAAAGGCACACGTCCACATATACGCACCGAACGAATCGTACGGATTTTATTGACAACACGTCTGCAGTATGAGCAGCGATCGGATTGCTATCGTCACTTACATACGTATATACATTATAGTCTGTATGATGTTATCGGCTCGCATCGCAGCATTGACAATCCGTACGATACGGATCACTGGACGCAATTGTATGGCTTTCTATACAAACAATACTAAGATTCGTTTATTGCGATGCGTACGATGCGTATATGTGGATGCCTAGCTTAGCGTCTCCACCACAAAATCAAGCAGCAAAAATTTTGAATATGAATTAAAATCTTTGAGAACGTAGACAGAACAACTAAAGAATGCTCTTAGTCTCTCTAACCTCTGTCTAAACTAAAAGAATTTGATCAAGTTGGGATAGCATTCGCACGTAGGACGTAAATCAGCCTTTAAACAAAGCTCCCACCACCTCGGGCGTTAATGTTGGTTTTATCAATACACAGTGAATTAAGAGGAAGGTTGTTTATTTAAAAACGTGTGTTAGCGTTCCACATAAAGAAATGAAAACCCTTTTTATTAAACAAAATAACAGAATTCAGGCGGACGACTTCTAGAGTCGTGGATTAGATGCTTGTATCGTACAAAGAATCGCATAAATAATGTATTATACAATACATTCCTTATACGATACCATTATATGTTTTGGTATCTTTTCAAAATATTGCATATTTTTGTAACCTCTATCGATACTAATATTATTAAGAGGAAATATCTAATTGTTTGTTTGCATTGAATAAGCTCTGAAGCTGCTGGACCGATTTGAATTAAATCTCTTACACCATTAGAATCCTACATTATCCCTGATGAGCACTGGCGATAGAATATTTTCAAAAACGTTAGGGATCCGTATGAAATCTTGGATAATGTAAAAACTCATGCCAAGCCGGGTCGGGCCGCTACTCAATCCACATACTAAGCCCTCATTCGCACGGCAGTTTTATTACGGCGCGTTAACATCAAAAATTTTTTAAGGTAGGTTTAAAACTGACATGCATAGTTGACTATGAAATTGGTTTGCCACGCTATGGTCGAATGTCGTTTGCACGTCAATTAGTTAAAAGGCCTATTTTTTATTGTTATGCATTACGTTAATTTCTCACTATTTTCCTTAACTAGGAGGAAAGCTATTTCTTGGTCGACCATTCTTCTTCTTCCTCCTTTCCTCATTTCCAAGAATCGCGACCATAAACGAACAGTCTTTATAAGTTACGATCTTGTGTTGCGTGGACGGCATTGTGCAGACTACCGCCCCCCTGCTTTCTTTATGCTGTCAAACCTGCTGCCAAACATGCTGGCATGTTAGGCGCTCTCCCCTGACCACGTTTGCCATTTTCCCTGAAATAATTAGCCTCTCCAGTGATTTGATCGCATAATATGTCCGAAGAAGCTAAAGGTATGGTCAAAAGAGGACATTGCATGTCTAAACTTGAAAAAACTTGGAAGAACAGAGGTATTCGACGGGCAACTACAGTGCGCTTTGGACCCTGGTTTTTCCTATATTTCTATATGGCGCCAAAACTTGGACGATAAAAACCGCGATTGCATCAAAAGCGACGCATTTGAGATGTGGTGTTGGCGAAGGCTGCTACGCATCCCTTGGACTGCCATGAGAACAAACGAGTCCATCTTAAAAGAACATCTCAACACGGCTCTCCACAATATGCCGGCAAAGAACTCTCAGCTTCGTCGGTCGACTATGCATCAAGTTTATTTATAAATATATATAATGCCTCCTAAAAAATGTGTAGTGAAAAAGTTGTGGTTATGATTTTTTAATATTATTGCATGGAATGCCTACATGTACGCGCACTATTAATTAGTTACAACAATGGCCGTAGCGTGCCAGAACTCTGAAATTATTTCCCAATATTTATGTTTGCTGTTGCATGCGGCCGCAACACCTATTGTTCTGCCCATAAACATCTTTTTCATAAAAATTACAACACAATTTCTGTTAAAATCAACGCGACAGTATTTAATATCAGGGGATATAATATTTTTGTAGTAAATAGCTAATTATTTATTGTAGTGTATACATAGATGAGGGAAGTCATAAAACTTCTTATGATGTAGAGCTCAAATTAGCGTATTCTGTTTCAATAAAAAGCCATTAACCCAATGTTTTGTCGGCCGTTCGCGAAGCCCCGGGTGGTGTGGGGTGGGGCTTCCGATCGAGTGGTCCGCACTCCGTGGGTGCTTCCTTTGATGAGAAATCCGCGGATACAGGGTTGTGAGGAGTAATAGGACGTAAGTAGTTTGACGCCTGCGAGCGTCACTCGAAGGTCGTCGCGAATTGGGCACCACATCGCCGCCGTTGGGGACAGTGTGTATCATGTGTACTCTGTGTGTTTGTCCCTATCCTGCTAGGGTCGTTATCTGTCGTAATTGTCACCTCCGGGACGTTTTTGGGGTGCCTAAGATGGATTGGGCGTGTAGTTGCAGGGGCCGATAACTAAGGAGTTGGGCTGTGGGCTTTCTCGAAGTAACGTTCCGAGGGCGTCAAAGCATTTACCTATCGTAGTTCAGGCTCTCTATGGAAGTCCACGTTTCGCACGAGCCATGGGCAATCGGTACAAATGCGCATAAAGCTATTTTGTAGGGTCTGGAACCTTTTTAGGGTTGTACAGAATAACAGTAACGAAGTGTATAAATACCGACACAGTCTCATATAGTCACCTGTGTGCATAAGTCCCATTCTGATGACCTGCCATTCCTGCGATGCTATGTTACGCACGTAGCGGTGTAGCTCGTAGGAGGCTTCGTATACAAAGTTGTGGTGGAGGGGGCCCTTTGCGTTAGCTCTACTCCATTCGGCCGCCTGTAGAGTCTTACACACTTGAGCGAATGGCGAAGGGTCTGTGTTGTTATGAAACGTTGGCTGAAATTTATTTATAATTATATTTTATTATCAGAAAAATAACTTTAAAGATTGATGGGTATAAGAGACGAATTTCTTATGCCAGCTATCCACGTTATGGTCTACCGGAGACATTTTTATTTATTTTTTACTTTAAAAAAATACATACATTTCTTAATATGGGATAAAAGGTCATTTTAATACCTATCGGGTGAATGGTCTTTGATTTTATATTTTTTTATCGAAATAATACTAGTCTTTTTTTATCGAAAAGAGGAGGTCATGGCCTTATCTGTGATCGGCATTTGAGTTGCTCGCTAAGTTAAGTTGCTCTGGCTGCGACCGGGTGATAGATGGATGACCCATTCTAGCACTGGTTAATATTTGATATCCGACCTCCTTCGTGTTTAAGTTTTTATTGAAAAGAAAACATATTAAATTTAATAAAGTGTCTACAATGTTCTATCAATATGGAATATTTCAAGTGTCTACATCTAAGAGTCCTACCTCACCGAGACACTATGGCGACGTCGCCGGCTAAGTATCTAAACAATTCATATTACAATTTTGAAAGGGTAACTCATTCAGTGACGGTTTGGCAACGTCGCTAAATTAGAAGCGTAGCCACGGCTACTACTGGCTACTTTATGGGCATACCCGCCGATGTCGCAATGACGTTTTGGTCTGGCTTGGTAAGGCTGTAATAGTTTGGGAATCCTAGGGACTAGCGGATAGACGGACGGACGTACAGAGCAAAACTAAGGGTTCAAGAGATTAATAAAAACCAACGTTAACAAAGAAATTTTGAGTTATTTGTTTTATAATTCTGAATCTCATTACGGAAATTAGAATTCTGTATATTAAGTTAATTGTTACCTTTTTTATATTATATATATATTATTATATATACATAATTTTAACAAGACTATTTCAATAGTGCAGGTGCCAACCTTAACATTAAGGACAAACCGCATTGGTTTTTTAAATGTTAAATTTTTAAAAAACAAACTTGTAATTTCTTATAAATAAATAAATTAAAAAAAAATGGCTGCTCCGAAGAAGCCCGAAAAACAAACTGGTACCATAGAAGAATAAGTAAAATCGAAGACGACAATAAAACAAAAATAAGAAGAAGAAGACAACTATGACACGGGCCTTTAGCCTGTGGACAATTAAAAAAAATATTCGCTGTTGAATATACACAGATTCGGTTTGGTGCGTCAGTTACATTTAAAATCAATTGTATTTATACACGTGATATGTACGCGAAGTACTAATGTTTTTGTCAAGTATACCTACTGCGATTTCAGCGATCCACTGACACAGTTTTGCAAATACAGCCCACTTTTTCACTTTAACTAACAAATAAGTAATATAAGCGAAATATTAAAATCTGTACTAATATAATAAAGAGGAAAGATTTGTTTGTTTATTTGCATTGTATAGTCTCTGACTCTACTCGTTTGCTCGCCGGAAAGGTGACCCCACCCCCTAGAATTTCCAAACTATTAGAGGCCTACTTCACCAAGAAGCCATGGCGTCGCCGCCTCATCTCAACATAATTATCACGATATCTTGGTATTGAAACTCCCACCAAAGATCATAGAAAGCGATCCAAGTTTTCGGGTGCGACAATACCCCAACGGCGGTGGGGTTTGAAACGGGTACCTTGCGGATTTCAGTCCATACCTTATACCGTTGAGCTATTGAGGCTCTATCTATATTTTAAATTGTTATTTTACGTCTCATGAAATTTACATTGTATTTTGATTCTAGTTTACGCTGTGCTTATTTAAATTACATACAATTTTTCTTTAATGTTAAAGTTAAAACGTTATTTACCTTATCCTATCAAATCGATGGCTCCCACGTAAATTGTCGTAACCCCATATTCCCAACTTTGCAGTAGAGCGTTACAAACAATATAATCATCACTACATAAAGTATTTTTGTATACAATAATGTAATTTTCATTATTGAATATATAATTGTGTATATATTAAATAATGACGATTTTATTTTGCATGTTTGTAACGGTCTACTGTGAAGTTGGGAATTTGTAGTTACGACAATATACGCGGGAGCCATCGAAATATGTAAATTCTTGTATTTATAGAAATAGTAAAGCTGGAGACCTAATTAAATAGATAGAAATTCTTTTTAACCTTGTTTATAATATAGCTTGTTTCATAACAGGTGTATCCGGAAGGTATACGTCAGCAAATGGCATGGGTGAAAGAGCAATATGGCAACGTGGACATCCTCATCACAGAAAACGGTTACGCAACCAGCGGCTACAGCCTTACTGACCCTAAGAGAATTGAATTTATCCATGACTACTTAGATCAGGTACCTACCCATTCAACCCACCCTTTGAATGAATCCATTCCCTACAAGCTCCGGTATTTCTGAACCGATCTGACCTTGACCGACCGACCGAGGCCGGCATCGCATCTGTAACCTTCTGCAGGTGAAGTTGTCTATGGTTGTCGGGAGTTACTCTCATAAACCGCCAGCCAGCCCCTTGTTAAAAAAAAAAACTTCCAATAGTCCATATAAAAACTCAATTAAACTTTCAGGTCCTGTTGTCTATCAACGAGGACAAAGTGAACGTAATAGGATATTCCTTATGGTCTCTCCTTGACAATTTTGAGTGGACCAGTGGACTCTCGTAAGTAATTTAAATAATGCATTCATCGTGATCATCATTTTCAGCCCTTGAAAACCCACAGCTGGGCATAGGCTTCCCTTTGTTTCTACCACTAGGGACGTAATAGGATATTCCTTATGGTCTCTCCTTCCACAATCTTACGACTCACATCAGTCAGTGACATTAATTGGGACTTACTATTATACGTGCCTTCCGAAACACGGCGGAGGAACGATATTTGAAAACCAATGCTAGAATTGGTCATCCATCAATCACCCGGCCGCTGTAAGAGCTACTTAACCTGGAGATCGACTCAAATGTCGGCCTCTACCTAAGCTACGACCAGTTCGGGAGAATGCAAAGTTGTAACCCATACGATGATAGAATTGATCACTCACCTTTCTCCGGCTGCTATGGGCGCTACTTAAGATAGCGATCGAATCAAATGTCGGCCTCTACTTAAGCTACGACCAGTTAGGGAGATTGCAAAGTTGTAACCCATACGATGGTATCAGAAAAACAGTCATGAAAAGTGCAACAGCGGACCTTGGTACTTGAATCAGTGATTAAAGATTCTTCGCAAATTACGGTGAACGATTACGGCATGCGAATAGGCCTGTGACCGGGTGTGAATGCATAAATATTTATACTGCAGTAGCGAGCGGTGGCGGGAGGCACGTTCATATAATTACAAGAGGCTTAATTTACTCAGCTGAGTCCCCCAACACAGGTAATTCTCTACTCAAAAGCGGATTCCAATCATATATTCTAGAAATTGTACACAATATGGCTGAATAAATAAATTATCACTCAGCGCGGTTTAAAAATGATTGTTTCTTTGATATGAATAAGAAGTAGAAAATAATCTTTCTTTCTTTAAAAAAAACGAAAGAATTCAAATTATCAAAACTGGACCAATTAAAATGGGACCACACTCGAAGCACCAACTTTCAAATAAAGAAAACTCATCAAAATAGGTTTATCCATTCGAAAGTGGTGAGGTAACAAACATTAATAAAAATGCAGTGCTGAGTTCTTTTTTGGAGTAGGTTGAAAAAAGGAAATTTTACTCATAATGGCATTAGTGAGTCATTTACGATCAAATTTTTTCCACTCTATTTCCGCATTTACCTTGTACTGTTACGGCTTTTTTCCTTCTCAAAAACAAGATACATTCTATTCATTTTAAAGATAACTAGCTCTTACATCGTCCGCGTAGAATTAAAAAAACCCTCGATAAATGGGCTAACTAAAACTGAAAGAATTTTTCAAATCGAACCAGTAGTTCCTGAGACTAGAGCGTTCAAGCAAACAAAGAAGTAAAAATAATAAAAAGGAGAAAATCAGACAAACCTGATCCAATGGCGGCTTCGGGCATATAAATATTGGTGACAATCCTCCAGCGTACACGGCTATACGATTTGGAGTCCTACATAGGTGGCCTAAGTCTGGCGCAGCAGTGATATTGTTCTGCAGCGTGAAGTTATCTAAGTCTGGCTCCTTCAATAGACTACCCTGGATTTGCATGTACAGATATCGACCTGGAGCGGGATCTATTAACCACGGGCGATGGTCACAGCGCTCCTGAAAAGATAAATTCCAATTAAGTTTTTTATCTATGGAACGGTGCAAGATTAAGGTCAAATTCCTTATGTTTATTTGCTCAGCATGCATGTTTCTTACGCAATTAAGCGTACAACATATATTTAAAGTGTGTACAAAGATAGTCCAACAAAGAATCTAACCAGATACCACGTTTATTCCACCGCCTAAGATACGCCATTAAAGCGTCACGTCATTCTTTACGTTATTGAACCTCGTATTGAGCTGATTTAACATTGAATTAACTGGAACAACTTACCGATTCGGACAATGGGGAATAAGCCGCTAGTTTTAGCTCTCCGCTAGCTCCATAAACCCGGTGAGTACTATCGCAAACGCGGTCCAGCCGAATGAACTCCACAGATGCTTCGAAGCCGAAAGAACGAAAATCGTCCACAGCTGACATGTTCACAACGTCGAACTTTAACTCAGCTATCATGGATGTTGATGTAAATTCGTAGTCGATGACGTCACTGAAAGAAGCGGTAATGTATTCGTCACTACTTATAATATAATTATATAATTGGCTTGTAAAAGCACGAGTAAAGGACCCAAGCCATTAATATATAGTTAATCGACATATTGATATAAGTTAGCTAATCAGTTAATGTTTAAATGACAGGAAAATGCGATTAATGTGTTACCCATGCCCATGACTACAATATGACTAGTTTGCCTTGATATAGATATGTGGATAGAAGGCGATTTAACTAGTAAACCACACCTTGGTTTACTAGTTAAGTCGCGTTTTAGCATCCCGTTTTTAGAGTTCGCATTAACATTACTATTACCTAATCAAACTAAACGAGTGTGCTTTAGGCCCAGATAATAAAATTTAAAATAGAAAAATTAAATTTCTGTAATGAATTTAAATCATTTTTTTTTAATATATTTTAGTGTGTCTCACAAGCCGAACGAAACGCGACAACAACACCATCACTTGACGTGACGGCATTGCCGCCACTTCACGCCGATCTCATGTGAGAAAGAGGTACTGGTATCCGGACGCGCCGGCCCAATTCAGCTACAAGCATGGCGCTTTGACAAGAAGCTGTATGCTTATAGCACAAGTATAGGATAAAATCCGATAAATGTAAAACTATTTTTGTATCAAATTAAAAGAAATCGTATGCAAAGCATAAATCTTAAAGTAATTTGGTAAAATGCGATCGTACGGAACCCTCAGTGCGCCAATCTGACTCGCACTAGCCTCAGTTTTTTTTTTATTGTAGCGTAACTCGAGTACTAAGTTTTTTAATTTCACCGACAACGTATCTCAGACAAAGAAGTTAGAAAGGACGATATAACTTTCTTGATTGCAGTAGAAGTAAGCTGCGAGCTTATTAGAGCTTAATGAAAACAACTTTGCTTAAGACTTGCTTAAAATGTTTATCCAAAATTGTTCAAATTAGTTTAAATGCGAATTTGAAGCTAACCAACCAAACTTTGGAAAATAATTAATATACCGTCTTTTTCTTACAAATAACTTTACTCGAACATAGCGGATTTATGTAAAAGTTTCTTTATATTTCAAGTATGAAGCATGTAATTTTATATTAAAGTTTCCTTAATCACATGTTAGGAAACGCAAGCGAAGCCACGTGCAACATCTAGTAGCGATAATAATATTCAAGTATACCACTCAGTTCTATTGTACCAAAGACCCTAAAGCACACGTTATGGCGGGTGACTATTATAAAGGCGGTATTATCGGCGACAAGATTCTTCAAGGACTATTACTAGTGCTTAAGTCTAGGGAAGCCGATTATACAACAGCACTTAAAAGTAGGGTGGCCATATTATATGTAAAGAAAATTTTGAGGAAATCGAGGCTAGTTTTTAAGAATGACTAGCGGACCCGGCAGATGTTGTCTAGTCTAAATTTGACTTTTCTGCTATTAACCAATCTGCTTCATGAAGTCTTATTCATAAAATCTGACACTGCCTATATATTTTATGAAATAATAATTCTACATGACACATCAATAGGTCTCTCTGAGCTATTCTGACATCTACTGGCAGCAAAACCCATTTTTTCACTTAATTAAAAGAGTAATTAGGCATTACTAAAGCACTTACGTGGATAAAGACGCTATTTATTCTAGAAATTAAATATCAATAAGACTTTAGTTAATATATTAATCGTCTTTCACCATTTCGGGAGAAAAATGTTGCTTATTTTAGTACTTGCGAGTTATTGTGACTCCGTACTATTGGTATATACGGTAGAGATAGTTGCATGGAATCAACTACCT
>JANCMC010003233.1:0-52801 GCA_024363005.1 Charaxes varanes
ATAAATATTATCTTCTAGTACGTCACTCAATAACATCCATTGTAGCGTTGTATTTTCAAAGAAAAATTTAGTTGTCCTTGTTAGTCACAGATTTCCACTAAGATCCACCCGATTCGATGTAATATTAGTACAAGAAGCACGGGTACCAACCCTGCAACTGGGGGTAGTACCAGCTTCCAAAAAAACTGCACAAACTAAAACCAACACACAACTCGCTAACATAGCGATTCTATCAACAACAAAACGAAATTGGCCATAACTCGAAACAAACTTGTTATTCAATTATAAAAACTACCAATATACTATAATCCTTATCATATACAACATAGAGTGTATATTACATTAATCGTATAAAAATTAATACACGACCTTATAATATACACCTTACATTTTAAGATATAAAGTGTATTTTGGAGTGGATGTTTGAAAATACATATTTCTAACTCAACTAGTATATGAGTGACGTTTTAGAGGAAAGTAATTACAAGCTTCAACGAAACGTATAAAGGATTTAGCATTATATTTTCATTTTGTATCCGCACCCTTGAGATAGAGCAGCACGAGATTGGAAATTGGACTCATAAATATTAAAATAACTAATTCAGTTCGTGCTTATGAATACTAGCTTCTTACGTACATTAATTCTAATTGTATCTTGCTAGACTGATTAAAGCTCGCAACTTCGCCCGCATTTTTTTCTTGTTGTTAGAAGTGATAACAGTTATAAAATACGAATTTGTTACCCTATGACGAGCATATATGTACATCATCGTCAGCCACATCCTTTGCATTTTAAGAGGTCCCTGGTACAAGACCGACATAGCCGCTAGGCAGGAGAGGACGAAGAAGTCATGAGTTTTGTACAAGATAAAGTGGAGTAAATATATTTCGAGTAATCATTAATTAAAGCATTAATGAAGGTTCAATGCATAGTATACACCAGAAATAGCCAAAATTTCCAAAATAAGCTTATAACCACGCCAAGGTTACGGGTTTCGGCTAGTCTGAAATAGCAAAGATTTCCCTTTAAATCCAAGAAACAGAATGCTCTCTCCTTTTCATCTGCATCAAGCTTTGAGTTCTCTAAAAACGTTTCAGACTTGAATATCCTAGACCAGTGTTTCTCAACCTTTATTATGACGCAACCCCCATAGTAAAAAAAATCCATCCAATCCAGGGAGTGTCCTAAACTCCGCTATTCTTTTCTTTTTATAAAGAATATTAGGAATACCTTGTAGACTTGTCTCGCATTCCCGTTTCCCTTCATACTAAGCTTTAATTAAAACTTTGTAGTAGGAGTACGTACAACAATGCCCTAGCGGCTTTGGGGTTTGAACCGGTTACCTTACGGATCTCACCCCTTCTACCGTTGACCTATCAAGACTTTTTGTAATCTTTTTAAAAGAAAATGTTCTTTGTAGTTGTTCATAGTCATATATATACTACAAATTTTAGAGTTACAAATTTTTATTATTAATAAAAAATATTGTAAATTATGAGATAAATACTTAACTTACTTACTTGTTCACTTATTGCAACTTGCAAAAGAAGTCCTTCAAACAATATTAAAATATACTTTGCTTTGCCATTTTTTAAGTTCTTGTTATTTCCGGCAACACTTTTTAGAGGCTTCTCAACATCGAAAGATCGCAAACTTTTACTTCCATTTTTTTTCACAAGGCCTCATAAGCTACTATAATGCCCCGTTGTCTTCGCGACCAATACAAGATATACTAGTGTGAGTTGGGAGCCCACACTTTGAGAAGCACTGTCCTAGAGTAAGAGGTGCAATGCGCTGTATATTTTACATAGACAAACAGAGCTCTCGTGCTGTTTTATTCGAATATTTTATACAATAGAATTTCATAAGCCCCTTCAGGAACATATTCCACATATCTTTCACATATTGGATAGAAAAATATTTTTATAAGAGCCCCTCGAATGAGTTACGTTTCGAGACGAAAGAAAGAATTTTATCATAATGTTTTTTGAACGTAAAGAAAAACTGAATTTGGAACTGGTATTTTCACAAGTGCTATTTCGTGGAAGTGTTACGCCGTCAACCAAATCCGCGAACTTCTGCAAACCATCAAGATGAGAAATGTTGCATATCTAGGCCTTGTGCTCAGGCACGATAGATATGCACTTCCTCAACTCATCATGATGGCAAAAGTTGCTGGCAAAAGGGTCATTAGTCGCAGGAAGAAGTCCTGGTTGCGTAACATCCAGGAGTGGACAGGAATTGCGAGTACCGCTGAACTGTTTCGCCTCGCAAGGGACAAACCTCAGTATGCGAAACTGACTGCCAACCTTCGTTGATCGAAGAGGTACGTACCCAAAGAAAATGAAGATTTTCACAAGTATTGTAAATTTAAAATTAAAGACTACATTTTATTTATTCAGTTCAGCTGTGTTATAAGCACTTAATTATTACTCAATTTTTAATTAATAAATTTTACGAGGGCCTCAATGCCCTGATAAATAAATAGATTCTACTATACGTGGGGGCCACTGACCAGTTAGTGGGGGCTACCGATCACATTTGAGGTTATGGACCAATTATAAAGATTACGAATCAGCCACGTTTATGCGGTATCTCTACTTAAGATATAGTTGTTCGCTTAGTTATACGAAACTGATTTAACTTTTCAAATTACTGGTTAAGAGACCTAGAAGAACTAGCAAGATATTCGATAAGCTTTTTATTTTGTTACAAGGGGCATTTAAGCAGACAGCTAAGTGCCTACTAACGCCCATGGACATCTGCACTACCAGGAGGCTGAAAGATGCGTTGCCGGCCCTAATGACGAGTTGAGGAAGTCTCACAAACCGAACGAAACGCGACAACAATACCAACACTTGCACATGATAGCATTGCCGCCTTTTCATGCCGATCTCATGTGAGAAAGAGCTACTGGTACCCGGACGCACCGGCCCAATTCGGCTACAAGCATGGCGCTACCTCTAATAAGAAAAACAGGAGTAAGGGAAAGGGATTTAATAAAAAGGTTATGATAAATTGTTTGAAAATATATACATTTTCAAGCCAATTATAGCCGGGTTTTACGCTTATCCTATATATTAACATAATGTACATATAGTCCTTCTATAGAAAATTGTATTTGAAAGAAATATAACAGTAATACTGATTATTCAATTCGAATCAGACAATAAATTAAATTGAGGCAAGAAAAAGGCCAGAAAGCAATTTCCCCGGAACGTTATCGCATAAATTGCTTTCTTCGTATGGAAAAATCTTGTTGAAGGATTTTCTACCAAAAGGGTAATATTATTGTCTCTCAATCACGGGTTTTCTCTTATGTCGAACTAGTTATTCCTTGTGGCTTTGTTCGTATATAAAACATTGATAGAGTTGCAACAGAGGAAATTAACTAAAGTAGGTCTAGCACTAGTATAAACCTATAATTCCGTCCGTGCCTACGATTGCCTTTTAACAGGTATACCTTATTACTGACAGTTTTTTATACTAATTTTAGAGTCCATACAAATGTGTATATACTTATAAAATGCAAGCGACCACAGCCCTATATATCATTCGGGAGCCACGCCGCCGCAACCCCGATAAATCTACAAGATTTCTATTACAGATAGCGCCTCCATTCTTTCCCTATATTTAATATGAGCTGCACCCCGAGGTTACGCCGTCGCTGGCCTAGATACACGCGCGTAGGCCAACAGCGACTAGAAAACTACATATATAAAGAATTATCTTAGTTGTCATAAATTGGCTACGTCGACATATTTACCTCAAAATATACATCTTTTTCCTTTTAAAAGAATATTAGCAACAATTTTCGAAAATCCCGTTTCCCCTCCTACTAAATCCTTAAATTAAAAGCTTTGTTAGGAGTGCGTGTGACGATACACCATTTGTGTGTTATTCAAGTCTTAAATGATGCACAGCATATTTAACAGTATACAATCAGAGGATGTCTGATAAGCAACAGAATTTGTACGATCCATGCAAACAGAATTTGTAAGTTGAGATAAATAGTTCATTTTATATAAAGAGTTAGATTGTCTCTTTTATGATTAAAAAAGAAGTAATATCAAGAATACGACGAAAATCGTCGCTGAATCCCTTTTTTACCTGTTACTAGAACGTTCTACAAAATAAGAAACCCTACAGCACTTAGTCTAAAATGTACAAAATGTTTTGTCCCGTAGCTGAGCTCTTCAACGCTTTTCGTGTCTCGATAAAAATCTGCAAACTATAAGCCAGTCGGATGTAGGCTGCACTAAAAGCGTTGGCTTCTGTGGCCAAATGCTCTAAAATACACCAAACTTGCTTATACTCCCAGCCTCGCTTTCAAAATGACGGCTAAAATTTTGAGTATAAAACTGGTGAAAAGTTTTAACTCGTTACGTTATTTCAATATATTAAAGCCATTGTTATTTGAAAACCAGAAGGTAGCTGTGAAGTCCTAATATTTTCCGTCTGTTTTTTCAGATTCGGTTTAATCGCACTAGTATTTCAATACGCGCGTTCACACGTGCATTCAGTTTTAAGACACGACAAAAAAACCAAATCTTACTGAAAGTCAGATCCGATTTGGCGACTACAAACCGATCCGACAAACGTAGATTCGGTTTCAGTTGTATAGGGCATTCCATATCGCACGTCTTCTCAAGTACTTTATATTATGATGGTATTCAGGGTCTGATGATGGAACCAGAAAGTGGACATAGGAACTCCGTTATAAACCTTCCGGCTCCATCATCACATCCTGGATACCATCTAAATACAAAGTACTCGATGAGACGTATCAAACAAGCACAAACTCGAAGAGGTTTTGTCATTTTACAACGGAATTCATATTTCCACCTTCCGACTCCTTCATCAAACCCTGGATACCATCTAAATATAAAGTAACCCTCAACATTTAACAAAATAACTGAATCCACGTGGGCGAGGTCGCGGGATACAGCTACACTGTCTGCATTTTAGTAAAAAAACCGGACGGTGTTTTCACACGACAAACCGATTCGGGAAGTCGGATACGACAGATGTGCCGTGTGAACACAACATTCGGTTATTCCAGATCCGATTAAAATAAGATCCGACAAATATACAGGATATACTGGACTATATGACACAAGGACGTCTGTTCCTAAGGTAAACAACTTAATGCCTGTGTTATAGGTAACAGCCGCCTGTTATACACAAATATATTTTAAGGACTTTCATATTGTCATTATTTAAAAAGACTCGTTTTCCTGTTTCAACATAAGAGTCATTTACGTCATTTGAAAGAAACTTGTTATGAATTACGAATATATTCATGAAATTGTTCTTTAAATAGAAAGGAAACTGGGTTTTATTACAATTAAGAACAAAATAAATAATAATTTCTTTGTTACAGTTTTATCGAAGTTCTAAATGTCGTTAGCACAGTACAACCTCATTTATAAATCTTATTCATCTTTTATATTATTTAAAAAGTCTAAGTAGGATTTGAAACTTTAACAATATACAATTTTTTTTTAATAATTTAAACTTTTATTCTGAGACGAAAATCAAACATAATTTTAAAAATAGCTTTTGTAATCAGTGGAAATTTTCTAATCTGAATTAATAAAAAAAAAGTCTAATCTCAAGTGGCTTTATTCAGCAATCTTTGGGATTCTTTATTCTAGAACATTCATAATTTATTTTATTACATATGGAAATTCTCGTAGATCGGTATCGATTATATGATTAATTGGTACTCGTTTGTGTAAAGTTGATTGATATTTTAAAAGACGAAAGGGTCAAAACGGTATTATTATTAAGAAACTAGCTGCGCCCCGGGACTTTGACCGTCTGAATTCAATGATTTTTATAATTCTGTGCGTTTTTATTTTCTATGTGGATCACTATTTATTTTTCTAAAACTGAAGTAACCTTTATTATTTCTTGTAAAATCTGCTATCTATCAATAAAAGTCCCGTCCAAATCGGTCTCACCGTTTCAGAACGAACAGAAAGACGGACAAAAACTTGCGTCTTTGATATAGATATCGGACATTTACTCATATGCAATTAGTAAATAAAATAGACGTTTAACAAACAGAAAATTTAATTTAATTTAGATGTATGTATCGTATATCATTTTTTTATTTGTATCATGTCCCTTCCAAAAATATACATGAACCCAGCTTTGGGTGTTGCAAAGGTGGGGGGCAGGCACCAAATTACTAATTAGGTACATTTACCTAAACTTAATATAGGTTATATAATATTAATATATAGTTAATCATATTTTTTCTTATAACGACAAGTAAGTATAGATGCAAAGAATTGTCTTACTCCTCAGTCTAACTCCCACAGGATCGCAAGGACCCTCGCCCAAGGCACATCTTATGTGTCTCTCGGCTGTTACCTATAACACAGGTATTAAGTTGTCTACCTTAGGAACAGACGTCCGTGTGTCATATAGTCCTGTATATTTATTTATATTTATACTAATATATAAAGCTGAATAGTTTGTTTGTTTGTTTGAATGCGCTAATCTCAGGAACTACTGGCCCGATTTGAAAAATTCTTTCAGTGTTAGATAGTCCATTTATAGAGAGAGGAAGGCTATGTATCACCACGCTAAAATTGAATCTAATTTTTTTTGTAAATTTCGCGGATGATATCGCGGGAACATTTAGTAATAACATAATAAAAAATTTGCTGTATAGAATATTTAGTATACCTACTAGTTTTTATTATATAAATAATAGCTATTGTAATCTTGCCTATAACACGGTATTTTTATAACGCATTAATAATGTTCTATAATATATAATATTATATTGTGCGCTTTCGGGTTCGTACAAGGGCGTTGTACGAGAATACTCATACAACGCGTTTTCCTATAACGCAAAATAAATCTACGTTGTTATAGGAGGGCAGTAGGGGAGGGCAGTATTTATTGACAATAAACAACCTCTTTTCCCAATTTCATCATTGTGCGTCTCGCGGTTTTCGAGATTCCGTGTTAGGTGACCTTTAGCTTTTATATACCCAGATTAATAACATATATGAGAAAAATAGAGTTACACAAATTAATGTCCATTATTTAGCACAGCGTCCAACAAACCGACTATCCAGACAACTGGGTCATTGCCCTTTAGATAAAACATGACTCAAAAACCATCCTACACGATCTCCAGTATGAGTCATTTACAAAAAAAACTTAAGTGCAATAAAACTGGAAATATTTCTTGATTTATTACTAGCTTGAGTACGAGAACTGATGTGCCCAGATACGAAACTTAATAAACCTCCGATCGTTTTGTCTTATTTTTGCATATGGCATTCTTAATATGCATGAACGAGACACAAAATCGCTTCCTTATGTACGTAAGCTAATTTACTACCACACCGTTTACATCTTCTGCTTCATTAAGTTGTAGTTGTTACCAGCGACTTTATCCGCGTAAAATTAGGTGTAAGATTTTAGCGTGATGATTCATACCTTCTGTAGTGTATACAAAAATGAGGGTAGTTGTTCAAAAGAGTATAAATACGGAGACACGCAGGTAAACGGGGGAGTTCTGGATTACATTTGACGAGGAGGTAGTTAATGGACATCCGCTACAAACGGATTTCACGGTAGGGCCTGATGAAGAAGCTCTAAAGGCTCTAAGTTCAATTTTACGCGGACAAAGTTGCGGGAGTTCTTTATGTGGGAAAATACAACAAATTCTCTGTAGAACCAGCAGCCAGGTTCAGCGTTTCCAAACCTATACGATTTGGCAATCTTCAAAAAAGAGTTTTTTTTTTAATTTCTTTTTTATGTTACTAGAGGCGAACGAGCAAGCAGCAAGGAGCTAAGTTACTACCGACGCCTGTGGACATCTGCACGACTAGGAGGGCAAACAGATGCGTTGCCGGCCTTTATGACGAACTTAGGCCACCGGGAAGTCTCATAAACCGAACGAAACGCGACAACAATACCAACACTTGACGTGACGTGAGTGTACTCGTTCCTTAAAGGCCAATTCATTTAAGGTGTTGCAGTTGTCCATTGATAGACAGTCTGGCAAACCGCCTGCCCGTTTGCCTCTTGTAAGAATAAAAAAAAAGAGGCAGCTAAGAAACACCTAAAAATGATAATACATATGATGTTCAAAGTAAAAGAAGCAGTTTGTACCCTTCCTCTAAGCCCTTTTATCCCCAGTGGGCCAGATTGGGATTCTCCCGGACCAAATTTTTCCATTAAAAATTTTCGAAAACGATAAGATGGATTATGTGCTCAAGTTACCACAACTCCCAGCGGTAATAGACTCGTCATCCCCTCGCTCTTGAGCTTGGGAGATTTACATGTTAGGTAAATGGAAAAAATATGGCTGACTACGCCTGTAACGACTTTTTAACCGACTTCAAAATTTGAAATAAAGTGACCAGCAGCTTGTCAAGACACGCTTATATAGAAGGGTTCCGTATCTGATAGACGGTAAAGGTATTTTTTAATAGTTACAATCGTTTTTGTCCGATTTCGTTTCGTCAAAATAATTTTCCTAATACCTAATTAATTTTGAGTTGTTTTGGTATAATGTTGTTTTTGTGTTTTTTTTAATATATTTTAACAAAGGTCCTTTACTAATTAAAGCACTCTTATTAACATAATATATTAATAAATATATACAGGACTATATGACACACGGACGTCTGTTCCTAAGGTAGACAACTGAATGTCTGTGTTATAGGTAACAGCCGCGTGTTATACACACTATTTTGAATGCAAAGGTGAATACTTTGGAGAAGCGTGCATTTTTCGACTGTACGGACTCGACCTGTTGATTCAATAGTTTGTTATCGAATATAAAAAGCTGACATTTTGAATGGAAAATAACTTTACACAAGACCTAAGGAGAACTAAGGAATAAATAATTCACCTAAAAGTATAAGTAAAATTAAACACAGCTAAATAATTAAACAGTAAACAGATGTTGAAATGCATGAAATACTAAACAATTTTGCTGAAATCCGCAAATGAGTGGATTCAACAAAAGTAATGTAGTATTTCATGTCATGGATTTCCGCAAAGTAACGCCTGTTTCTATCAATTAATTAGATGCTGAAATGCTTTGAAATATGTAATTAAGATAACGATGACCAAAGAGTGTAATTGTGCCAGAAACTTTGAGAAAAACTTTTAAACAAGAACGCTCGCGGTATAAACCAAAGACCCTTAATAGTGTTAGAAACCGCGTAACTTTGAAAGTTTAACCTTTTCTTAGTTTTGAATTCAGTTTGTCACTTCCATTATGGCAGCATCTACGTATTTCTCATTAAGTTATTCAATTCACGGCGACTGAATAGGATTTTCTTCGCTATAATGGACTCTAATCCGTCGCCACACATGTCATGAAACCCAGGGCGGTACTACATGAATCACATTATAATTTTTCGTAACGCCTCATTACAATATGTTATCGTGACATAGAAAAATTTCACATGTCATTTCAGACGAATTTTTACGAGTATTTGCTTTTCCTTCTAGGGCGGGCCCTTTTACTAGCCATTAAACTGTACCCGGGCGGTTACTTTGAACCTCCTTTTTACGTAATGAAATTCGAGCTTAGTTTTGAGAGTTGCATAATTGAAATATTTAAGGGCTCAGTTTTTAATTTTTTGGAATATATTGTGACAGTTTATTGGTTAACACCATTTATTTTAATTAAGTTATCGTTTATGGTGTTTAGGAACAATTTGGGTAGTGTTTTTATTTTACCAGAAATCAGAAAATACTATTTTAAATTAAATGTTTGCTTTACTAAGCTATACAATATATAAATTTAATTTTATATTTATATATTGTATGAAAAAATTATTGAAAGTGGTTCAATTTATAAATGTATGAAAATTTACTAATATTTATATATATATATATATATAAATATTGTTTTATGTGCCTTCCGGAAACACAAAGGTGATTAGATATCAAATATAAACCAGTGCTAAAATCATCATCCATCTCGGGGTCATCCATCTATCTATCGGTCACAGCAAGAGCTACTTAACCTAGCGATTAACTCAAATGCCGACCACTGATTTGACCACAACCTCGTCACGTCACGACCCAGCATTTGTAAACCAAAAATAACATACAACCACCCAATGTTTGATCCGTTAACTTCTTTAATTTTTTAAATTTAATGCTCGCATATGACAATATTAACAATTCTAAAATAGGCAGTCGATATTTTATTTTACATACGTTTACTTGAATTTAAATTGTTTTAAGTTTAAATTTTTGTTCCTAATCGAAACTTTCCTAACAATTCGAACTGAAGTCCTGTCAAGTTCTGAGGCCCTAGCACGAACATTTCAAATGGTTCGAAGTCGACGAGTCAACTGTATTTAGGATGAAAATGTCCGTGCTAGTTTCACAGGAGTCAAGTCTTTATTGCGCCATGCTTTTAATAATTGCTAATGCAACCCGCGTTGACAAAAAGAAAGGTCCACTATGGGCCTAGCACGAATAATTTCAAAGTCGTCTTGTCGTCTTCGAACGGTTCAAAAGTTCGTGCTACAGCCTCAGAGACTCTAGCACGAACGTTTCGAACGAAAGTAAGTCAACGAGTCAGCTTTACTTAGGGTGAAGATATTCATGCTAGGCCCACAGTGGGACCTTCTTAGCGTCAAAGCTACCCGCATTAGCATTGATTAAAAGCGTGACGCATTGAAGACTTGTCACCTGTAGGCCTAGCAGGATTATTTTTATCCTAAGTAAAGCCGACTCGTCGACTTAATTTGGTTAGAAAAGTTCGCGTGGGTCCCTCTGAACCTATATTAATCAAATTATGTTACTATCTGTAATTTAGTCTAAATTAAAACATATGATCGATTTTATCTCGATGTATATATAATCGTATAAATTATTGCGAACAAAACATTGAGTACAATTGTCGTGTATATTCCATAGTAAGCGAGTCAAATTTCGGGTAGGACAATGTATAGTCGACCAAGAAAGTGCTTTACCATTTTGGATGACAGGAACTAGTTAAAGAAAATTTTGCTAAGGGTTATTGTTAGAAATTAACGTAATGCATAACAAGCAAAAATGAGCCTTTTAATCCTTAAACACAGGTATTAAGTAACCTACCTTAGGAACATACGACCGTGTGTATATATAGAAGAAGAAGAAGAAATAATTTTATTTGGGATAAAACACTGTACATAAATATACCTACAATATAAACATAAAAAGATACACATAAAAAAAAACAAAAAAAACCTTATAAATTATATGCAGATTTTTAAGCTAAATCCATATTGGTTGGGATCTTTGTTGGTCATTCGTCTTAACTGTGTGTATCACAAAGGGAGTGTTAGCCATATCGAGCGAATTAAACAATTGAAACTAGAAATTAATTACATCCAGTGGGTTAACAACTATCCTACTCTTTGTGCGGAACCCTCATATCCCTTTGTAATGTGCTGTTTGACTTTGTATTAAAATTGGGTAAACACACCAAGCTATATAGAACTAGAGGCCTAGCGGCTCGCCCCGGCTTAGCCCGGATGTTTACATTAACGACGTTTTCATACGGATCCCTAACGTTTTGAAAATATACTATCGCCTATGGTTTTTAGGGATAATGTAGAATTCTAATAGTGAAAGAATTTTTCAAATCTGTCCAGTACTTTCAGAGCCTGTTCAATGCACAAACAATCCATCCTTTCCTCTTTATAATCTTAGCATAGACTAAAGATCATGTTCGTCCTTGTTAACCGAAATTTAAAAAAAAAATTTGGAAGAAAAATCAAAAAGAAGATTAAAAAAACATTCTTTGTACCTTTAAAAATTTGTTACAGTAAATTAAATTAATTCTCAAAATGGTGTTATCACACTGATGATAAGCCGGGCAAGTGCGACTCAGACTCGCGCACTAAGGGTTCCGTACCATGACGTAATGCTATATTTTATAAGAAAACACTACTAAACACCTAGGCATACTTAATTTATTTTTAATTTATTTATAATTAACGTTTTCTCTGCAATTATCATCGTTGCGTATGGTATCCTGTTTCGGTCATCATATATTCAAGTCGAGTACCCTCATCGAGGCCGCTGCTGCGGGTGTGAAGGAGTGCAGCTCTTTTATACTGTCGGGGTAGAAACGAATTGGGCATTCGTTCACCACGCGAGAAAGGGTCTGGTATGTTGCTCTGCAATCTCACTGTGGTGATTTTCTTAGACCCCACTTCAGTAGATTGTGATTTGATGTTCCGTGGTTGTTCCGGAAGCATCATCATCATCATCATCATCATCATGTCAGCCAGACACTCACCACTATCATCGCATCAGTCAGATACTCATCATCATAAGATGATTTCATTTCTCATAAGAGCCAGACACTTCTTCATTATCGTATCAGCTAGGCACTCATCATCATCATCGTATCAGCTAGAAACCTCATCATCAGCATATCAGCCATAAAAATCCATTGCTATTCGTAGACTTAGACAGCCACATTAACTTAATTTTTTTCTAGTGTCTCCTTTGTGCTCTAAGTCTTAAAGTAATTAATTCTAAGTGCGACAGATACTTCGATTAGGTATTACCGAGGCTTTGTGCTCATCGTACTGTCTAGTGAGGATATAATTAATGGTCTACAACAATGGGTCCTGGAAAACTGATCAGTTTCCACAATTACTGCGACGTCTTTATTTGAGCAATCCATTCCAGTAATGGAGTTTCTTTTATGGTGGTGAAGTACGCGCGGACAAACGGTTCATATATACGAGTAGATTAGCTGTCGTTTACAACTTTGGCATTGTGAAATTCAATAAGTTTTTACACTATTTTGAATTTTGATATCTCTGAGCAAATACATAATTCGTTCAGACATTACCCGTAGTAAACAGACAGACGGGCAGATAAATTTAAAAAATGATTTATGGTATCGTATCATATTTGACTTTGAACTGAACTCTCGCCTTGTAGATCACGTTGGTATTAGAATAAAACTAGCTTTACCCCACGACTTCATCAGCGTATGCCACTCTTATCACTTACAGGTTTAAAATAGTTTTTGGATAAGAATTAACATTATGTTTATGAAAAGACCTTCACAAATCATGCATTATTTTAGAACAAATTTGATTAACATAAAAAACGTTATACTGAGCTAACCTTAAAAGATAAACATATACTGGCGCGGTATTTAGAAGTTTTAAAGGGGAACAATTTTGTCATATATGACTTTTGCGAAACTTTATCCTTTTACGTAGCGCACGCAGCGGAAGCTCACATATGGGAAAAAGAACCCCCGATTTTGAAACATTCTTCATTGGTGCTCCGCTATTGGTCTTAGCGTGATGATATATAGCCTATAGCCTTCTTCGATAAATGACCTATCTAACGCTGAAAGAATTTTTCAAATCGGATATGTACTTCCCCAGTTTAGCACGTTCAAACAAGACCTCGCTTAAGCCAACCACATGCCACCGAATCTTATCGAGTTCTTCTATGAGTTCATGTATGTACTCGTCGTGCCCCCCTGGTAGTTTAATAATATAGTATATATAATAGGTGCCAGTACTGTAACAAACACCTACCGTTTAAATCATTTAGCGAGTACATAAATGCTTATTCTAGTATAGGGCAGGCTTTTAAAGGGATAACTAATTAAAAAATTAAAATATCAGCGCGCCGTGCGATGAATCCGATTGGCTTAATTAACCTATCTCCGTGCAATCTCTCCGCGACACGGCCCCAACTACATTAACACGCTTTGCCACCGGCTTTGCTTGCGTTTCTCCCCTTCGATAATTCAACTTTCGCGTAGGGTGTCACGACTGGCAACCCCATAGAGTCCACTGGCCCCATAGAGTCATAAGACACAAAATATTTAATAAAATTAATAGAGAAAATTTTGAAAAATGACCATTTAAAAACTGACGAAAATTTTATGAGCGTTAAATAAAATAAATAAATAAAAAATAATAATTTATTTATTCTGAACCTAGTTTCGCCCGCGTTTTTAGCTATATCATTATCTATATATATAAAATGCGAAAGGACATCTTTTACGAAACCCCGAAAACCGCGGGATGTACAAAGATGAAATTTGGCAAGAAGGTAGTTAGTAGACGTCCGACGGATTTTTCTATATATATGGTCAGACTAAGGAGTTCTCTTGGAAATTTAAGTTTTCGTGGATGAAATCGCAGGAAACAGGTATGTAATAATCAGAAGGTCACGTCAAAAATTGCATAAAATGTCGTCGAATGTCGATAAAAACAACTACGTGTACATTAGATACAATATAAATAAAAAAAATAACAAAAAAAATACCCTCCTGAGATTTTTGTGGGCTCTTCTCAGATCAGGACACGAAAAACCTTGTAAACTTAGCTCTAAGTCGAATAAATTGTCACCGGAATACCACACATTATTAAAAATAACTTTCACAACTGTTGTAAAACATTTAATTGAATAAGTTTGATCTGAATTTGAATTAGATTTTGATTTTGAAAGTCTATTTAAGCCACGAAGAAACCTAAGATAATGATGTATACAAATTTTTTAAGGATCGTTATTGGTATCATTCGGTTGATATTTAAATATAGCAAATACTATCTGGGTGCCCTTAGCATGCAATGCGAGATATATATATATAAATAAACCTAAAAATAAACTTAGACTTCTTGTATAAGTCTTTTTTTTAAATTGTTGTAGTTTTTTAAGTACAATTAAATTTTATTTCCTAAAATTAAGTTTCTGAAATAAATTATAAGCCAAACTGTTCATTTCCAGCAGGTAACAGCCCAATGCAAGTGTATTCTTTGTTATAGAATAGGGTTTTTTAGTTGTTACCAGTTTATTGAATCTACTTTTAAAAAATCGTTCTAAAATTCATATATAACATGATCAATAGAAGAACGACGTACAAGAGTGATTTATATACAAAGGTTACTATGTAACTTTATTCCACTAAAACGGAAGTGAAATCCATACTACATGTGATCCACTAACTCACCATAGTCACTTCTCTCTTAGAGCATACTAATTTCTCATATCCCGGCAACGCATATGCAAGCCGTCCAGTTAGTACAGTTATCCATGGGCCTTCATACTCAATGAGGTTAACTATCTGTCCATTTATCTCTTTCTATTTGTAAAAAAAAGTACCTCCTTGCCAAAATTTCATAATTGTACGTCCCGCGGTTTTCGAGATTTCGTGTCAGGTGTCCTTTCGCTTTCACCTTTAGCTTATAGCCTTGATATATGAGCTATCTGACACTGAAAGAATTTTTCAATTCGGACCAGTAGTTCCTGAGATTATCGCGATCAAGCAAACAAACAAACTTTTCAGCTTTGTATATTAGCATTTATAATATATAATATACGTAAAATATGTAAAGACACCTTTATTAATTTTAATTTCGTATAATCACACATCGATCATGTTCCCATTGTACCCAACAACGGAAATCTATGAACCCCTCGTGGGGAAAGGGCAAATTATAGCAAATGTACCCCCGAAGTGATTTAAGGGTGCTGTGAGCACGCATTAATGCCCCGGTTTTGATGTTATTTACGGTCTAACGTACACGAATTGCTTATAGAGACATGCGTTGTGCTTGGTTTAAATTTGTGATAAGCAGGGATACGTTTTACCAATGTTTTTTTTTTATATGTTACAAGGGGGCAAATGAGCAGGCAGCAGACACCAAAGTGCCTACCGGCGCCCATGGACACCTGCACGACCAGAAGGCCAGCAGATGCGCTGCCGGTTCTTAATGACGAGTTTAGGCCACCGGGAAGTATATTATTTTATAAGTGTTATTTCCATGTTATTTTGTACGTAATAAACACTAGCGAGCCAATAAATAAAATAAAAAAATAAAAAAAAATATTCTTGTTTCCCCTCCAAATGAAATTTGTATCAAAAGTGGGTCCAGCTACATCTATTCCTAACACAAGTTTGAGGGGGTACGGTATTTTATGAACACCTAAAATATTTATTAACTCGTTTAGAAAAATTGGTATACTTTGATATTATTTTTCAGAATTTTGAGTCCAAATTCTAGAAATCGTGGTATATAGTGTAATAGCAATTGTAATTCAACGAATGTTTTTTTTTTCATTTTTATGGTGCGTTGTTAAACAACACAACTCTAATTGACGCGAAAGACAGCGGAAAATTTGAAGCTGAAATCGATATGTTTGCTCGCAAGTCGCAGCCAAGAAACTGACGTAAATAATTGCGTTATTCCCTATCTCTCTACTTTTTGTAGTTGTAAGTTCAAAACTATTTTTATCCGATCGTATCATAAGGACATATTGCCTTTATCGAGTTTTCTATTTTTAGTACGTTATGAATTTATTATAAATATTTATTTATCTATTAAATCTGTAACGCATCGTTCCGGATATTTGGCTTGCAATCATGAAAAAATGAAATCTAGTTCTATTCCAAATTAAAAACTTAACATCTAGGATATTATGAGTGTCAACTCTGTCAGATATCGAATCTCCTGTTTGGAAGACGAGTCCTAGCTCCGATAATTCGATGTGATAACTAACATTTCAATCAGCTTAGTTTTTGTCGTTATTTGAATACCATGCTATGTGTCCAAGTGTCTGTGAAATTAGCATCATGAACTCTATTTACTTTTTATGCATTCAAAGCAGCACTTAACGTCTAACCCGTTTCCCAGGCTACGTGACCAGGTGGCCGTTATTTTAGCATCATGAGCTCAATTAATTTGTTATTTGTCGAGTGTTCCCGTTGAAGTCTACTGCGTTTCCCAGGATATGTGACGAGGTGGCCGTTATATTTGCATCATGAGTTCAATTGATTTTTTACTTGTCCAATGTTCCCGTTGTAGTCTGCTCCGTTTCCCAGCCTATGTGACCAGGCGGAAACCATGTAAAACGATTTAACCCGATTAATGTCACTGAGTGCCTTTAGTCGCGAGGTTGCAGAGATCCTGGGGCATGTAACCTCATTTGTAGATGACCTCAAACTTGCGTTGCGGCAAACAGCTACATTGCTATACTATGTTTCCGAGTATTGTGTATATTTTATGCAAAGTATCATTTTTAATGTCTTTTATAGTCATTAGTAATGAGTGATTCCACAAACATAGGGTTGTGTTCCGATATACACTGCGAGCGCTATAGGCCGTGACGTCAATTCTGTATACTATAAACTGTGTTCCTTTTTAGTTTGCTATACTGATTGCAGTTTAAAACGCAAAGAGGTCCAGTATACTGACATCCTCTTGCAATTTTTCCATTTTCACTTTTACAAACCCACCATTTGTTTACACAGACGATTTTTTAATAATGTAATATGCACTGTTGAATTTTTAAATTCTATAACAAGAGCCGCTCTGTTTTTTAATTGATCACGTGTTAAAAGTGCCGAGATCACCGAAGTTCGAAAACGCCAGTGCTCACTGTACGAAAACGGCGACTATGACGTCACAAATTTCATATCAGTCATATTATGACGTCATATATGCGTCATAGTATATATCATCAGCACGAGCACTGGGCAGTGTACATACCCATGGATGGAAACTAAAAATTAATACATCACAAGTCACGTGACTAAAATATAGCGTGTCAAAATGGTTCTATAAATGGTTATGGTAATTTTCTAAACATATTTTATTAATATACCACACGTATGTGTTACGGAGACAAAATGGCGGATCGCGTGTATGACATAATGTTAACGCCCTTTACTTATAATAAAAAGGGCAATATTTATACCATTTTATATATCGTTTACCAATAGTTGTTTCCAGGGGTTTTTGATATTTCTTATTGATTCTGCTGTTTAGAAAAGTATAACCTATAATATATTACGATCCTATCGCACGTCTGTAAAAGGGGTAAATTATTCTTAGTTAGATCATGTGTATGATTTGAGTTAGGTCATAAGAGGAACTATGTATTTTTATATTTAGAAGTGTCTATTAAATAAAATCCAATGAACAGCGCTCTTTATTTTATTTTCCTTTGTGTTAGATGAAGATTTCAGGGCTTTAGTAGATTTAAGGGTAGATTGAAAAGGCCTCCAGCGGTAGATTTGAAGTAGAGGCAAATTTTGACAACCAATATTTCTCTTCTTCTTCATCTTTATTTTATTTTTCATCTTAAAAAAGAAGTTACTATTTACACACAGAGAACATAGGTCTATAATAACATGATTGTGAATTAGAGTTTCGAATTGCAGATGTCAATAGTAGCAGCAAAAATTGAATAGCCGACTGGCGGCAAATGTGTCAATTCGGCACTTTTCCAGGGCTATTAAGTCATAAACTATCTTCTGAAGGATCTTAGGTTCTGAGAAGTGTCTCTTCTACATATTAACACCTGCATACTTTTAATGTTGTGTGATCCGTGGGCAGGTTGTGAAAGGTGACTAAAAATAAAAGCTGCTTAACGCATTTTTAAATAACTAATTTTTATATATATTTTGTGGAATATTATAATATGCAAATTTTCAGACGCTTAACCATTGCCCAGAACTTTTGTCAGACGCTTCCCAACCTTATTAAGACAACTATTTTTTTGGTTTTCCCAATTTCCCCCTTCTTCAACCCCACCTTTCTATCCTAGGATACTTGACTCCATTTACAACAAATCGAATTAAAAATCCCCCTACGAAAATTAATCTGCAAAGCGTAGGGCTCTCGCGCTTAATAGTCATGGATGGTTTAATAATTTGTGTTTAGGGGATTTTTAGTCATTACAATCTGCTTACTGAATAAAGCTTAAATTAGTAATAGTTTTCTAATATAATATATTTAAAGATTAGATGTAAAAATGAGTACGGTCCATTTAGTGTTTGGGGAGCTCTAAAAGTGCTGACAAACGTTTTTTGCAATGGTAAGCGTCTGATATTTTTCACATTTCTTCAGTTATCTACAAAATATCAGTCATTTAAAAATAAGACAGACAAAAAAGTTTCAGAGCATTCGGTTCGTCCAAAAGAGCCTTCATAATATGTACTTATAAGATATATCGAATTGCGACATAAGAGCCAGCAGATATACCTGTGACAACAAGTCCTATTGTCTGCCAATGGAACACGTCTGTGCTTTAACCCTTCAATTGCACAAGAGCTTTTTTTACCGCGCGTAAAAAATGGGTTCATATACAATATAGATTCCCAAGTTTGTGTTCAAAGACAGCGCTTTTATAACGCGAATCTTTTTTTATCGAGCAATATTCTATTTTCAACGCTATATTATATACATATACGCTATATTTTAGTTTAGACGATGCTAAAAAAGCGCCAACGTCGAGATTAACGCAACGCTTTTAACTCTCGTGCGCATGAGGGTTTTAAAACGTCTGACAAAAGTTCTGGGCAATTTCTCAGAGGGAAGCTTTAAAGGAGATGAAATAAAACGACTGTTTTACAGGGGGGGCAACAATTTATTAAGTCGCCGATACTAAAAGTATTTATATTTATTATATTAACCTAAGTCGGGACCGACCGCACCGTAGCGCTGATACAAAGTTATTAACAATTTTTACACACGCATCGAATGCGATCGGCCAAATAGTAGCTACAATAAAAATACACGAAGCATCTTTTAAAAGGAGATTATAAACAATAGACATCTGTCTAAATTACAAAGCTATGCTTTCGAACGTATTGATAAAACCCAATGTACTCATATAATTTAAAAATATAATCATACTCCTTCAATTTATATTTCTGCAATCTATGGAGTGTGGAAGTAAGGAGGAATATTTATGAATATATATTTATACATATATATAATATCACTGAAGTGACTACCGTCGGATATGACATCTGCACTACCAGAAGGTTAGCAGATGCGTCGCCGGCCTTTAATGACCAGGTTAAGCCACCTGGAAGTCTCGCAAACCGTACGAGACCCGACGACAATACAATGACGCAACGTTACAGCATTGCCGCCACTTCACGCCGATCCTATGTGAGACAAATATGGACCGGCGTAATTATTTTTTTTAATCATTCAATTTTGGTCACTTAATAATATAAATTTAAAGTGTTTTTAAAGTAATTAATCCCTTACTTTTAAGATATACTCTCTCACTACAACAGCGCCACCTGACCATACGTGGAAGCGTTGTTTGGTAAATTTTGGTGGCGGTTTTCTGCCCCTTGCGTTATTCCTCTTTACCTCCACAATTCATAGTATAATCTTAACGTAATGTCATATTACATATATATAGATCTATCATAATAGTAGTCACAGTTTTACGCCACATTGGTGTTAAATTGCTTATCTAGTACAATCTTTCGTCACCGTAGAACAAAGTACCATGTTTGAATTACCTATTATCTTCATTGTAGAACACACATATGATAAATGATATTTTAGCAGTGCAATTCAACATGACAGTTGTTTTTTTATTTTTTTTTAACAAAATTGATCAAGTTTTTTGTTATACTTTTTTAAGTCATAAAAAAGTATGACAAAATGTAGTAAATAAATACGTAGGACTATATGACACACGGACGTCTGTGCCTACGGTAGAGTAAGAAAAAAAAAAGGTAGGTAAAAGTAACAAGATTTGTTACGCATATATGACTGTGTTTTACGGAACAACGAAAGATCGCAATATATGTATCTTTCTATAAAACATAATAAGGGCAACTTTCACAATGGTCAGTTATAGGCTTGATTAACTGGATCAGTCAAACTTGCTGACATTAACTTGTTATTTAAGACTTTTTTACTGGGTAGAGCATTAAATTTAACCGTTTAAATAAAGTGTTGTCATACCTATTAGTTTTGTTATTTCATTTTTTTTTTTAATATTGCAAGAGGCAAACAAGCAAGGTGTTCACCTAGAGGCTAGACAAGGCGTTTAGGGTCACCGGAAAAAAAATTAAGGAATCAAACCATTGGTTACTTTTGCCAGTATATGTGGTGGTTGATGTATCGGTTTAACATCACGCTACTCGCATGCCTATTATATCTTACTGATATATATTAAAAAAAAAACATAAGGAAATGACACACTGTGAAAGGAACCTCAATGTGTAAAATTTTATTTCATGCAACATCTACCGCTATTTAACTTTGGAAAGTTACACTCTCGTCAATTTATGTAAATAAACATAAAAAATATTTTATTTAGAATACAATATAGACACACGCAATTTTTTTAACAGGTCAGAAATAGGGGCATGGACGAATTCAAAGGGTGCTTTATTCAAATTGATTCCTATAAGCTCCTACGAAGTACACAGAAATTTACAAAAACATCCAAAATCACAACTGCTTTATTAGTATATTGACAGTGAAGACTTTTACGAACAGAAGACTGAAATTAAGATATCAGTGCAACTTAAAAAAAAAAGTACACATGGCCAAAGAGGCAAATGGCATTTGAGAAGCCATAATGAACCCTTGAACTACTTGAAAAATTTTTTTTTTTAATATGGTTGAGAATTTTTATATAGCATACTAGCTGCCTCTCGCGACTTCGCCCACTTGAAATTGCGAGAGCCCTGAGGCGTCCTTAAACTGACCCTGTAGAAAAATCCGTTCTTATCTGACGTCTAATAACTACTTCCTTGCCAAATTTCATCCTTGTCCGTGCAGCGGTTTTCGAGATTTGACGTTAAGTGATGTTTCGCTTTTACATATATAGATTTGTTAAGACTATTCGAAGAGTGTAACCGATCTAGAAAATCACATGTACGCACGTAAACCTAAAGTACGGTTAGTGTGTTTGAATTTAATATAGTATATTATTCACAAGTTCTATACATTTGTTTTTTTTTAAACATATAATGGATATAACGATATTAGCATTATTACATCCATAATAAAGAGATTTGTATTTATTAATAACGCACAATTATGTGGAAATATCGATTAGCCTAAACATTTCAAATTGTAATATATTTTCAATGAAAACATCTCAATTTTTAGTAATCAAAGAAATAGTCTAATCTATGATTAGTCTAACCGATACTATAACTGACAATTGAAGTGACGAGGAGCCTTAAAAATTAACATTTACGTCATAATTAAAATATAAGGTTTTGGTACTAGGGTTAGTTAGTTAATCACGAAAATTTTATTGGGGTTTCGAGACAATTTCTCAAAATATTATTGGTCTGTGTTATCATCGCGTACACAAAAATAAGTTTGAAAATAATATTATCCAAGATGACGGTTATTACATGTGAAAGGTAAACATGGAGTGCGTTTTGAATTTAATGGCATCTCCTGGTACCGGAGGAATAATAGAATGTAGTAAATAGTAAGTAACCCAACGTTCGGGCAAGACAGCGTCTGCCGGGTTCGTTAGTACCTTCATATATAGAGCTACATACTAGGATCTCGTCAAAAAAAATGTTTTCTCAACACATTCAGCTGGGAGTTACGTCCAGGATATCCTACCAAGCGGAAATTCACGTCCTTGTGTCAAAGAGGTCATCAAAGGATATTTTATATTTTGCGCTTCGGTATTTTCTTTTATGATTTTTATGTACGTGAAATAGAGGCCGGCTAGAATTCTTGTTACATAGTGTTAGCGTTATTTATAAATGTGTATTATAGCGATATTATAAGACACACGAACGTCTGTTCTTAAGGTAGACAACTTAATGCTTGTGTGTATTCTATTATGGATACGTCGTATTGATAGTTAAATATAATTTTCATATAGATGTGTCGTTATTCACATTTATTTAATACTTTTATTCGAAAACATTGTTAACTTCATAAAAGGTATAAATATGGCCAGGCAGCGTGCACGCGTCATTCTTGTTTCAGCTAGCAAACGGTACATACCTTTTGTGACGTGACAACGTCTCTCTTTGTAAGAATTATTAAAAAAAGTTACAACGAGTTTCTTGCTGGTTCTTCTCGTGGTTCCACTTGTTCGAACCAGTAAAAATAAGAGATAAATGAAATACATTTATTACAAAGCGAAACTGAGTTTTAATATGGCTAATACCAATAATAGAAGACAATCATTTGTGTCATAACATAAGGAAACCGGGATTTTGATTGAGGGAAAAACAGCATACAATAGATAAAAAAGAAAATAAAAGGTATAAATTGGAGTTGTGTGACCTCGTTTTGAAATTCCCGAGATTAATTGTTTACGTTGTGAGCTTACTCGGAGCATGTTGGGGTGTGCCGTATATACTTTAATAATAGTGGTTTGGTTCGTTTGTCATCTTTCATAACTTGTGAATTCAAACAGCATTTGAAGTTGAAATCTAAAAGTGACGCATTTCTTCATTCTTCCCTGGGTTGACCATCCGGTTATGCAGTTCATCGTGTTGCAGAGGACGGACCCAGGGCAGTGCCTGGGACTTGTGACCTAAGTAATTTAAGCTTAGTATGAGGGGAAAAGGGAATATTAGACATACCTAAGAAATATACCTAATATTCTTTTTTTTTTTAAAAAAAAAAAGGAAATATCTGCGAGTCTCATTGTCATATTTTCCTTACTTCTGCCAATCTGCGTTCGAAGTCTATTAAGTAGAGGTAGTCGTTGCGCAACGTGGATAATTAATGAAAATAGCTATCGGTACGGTAGCGGATAGCGAGGATATAAAAAAACTATCTATTTTAGTAGCGGGTTTCCAAAAGCGTTAATCGTCGCGCGTCAACGTTCGACAAGTTTCGTGATTCTTTGCTATCGCGTTTCGGCGCTATCGATCCGCTACGAAGTAGGACCTTGATGCGACGGCGGACTGATTAAAACATAAAGTAGTGTTTTGTCTCGTACATACTCCTATGTGTGCGTGACCTAATATAGATAAAGTTGAACAAATACGTATGAACCGGACGTCACATTTTACTAATGGCAATTTTACATTATAAAACTTGATTGATTGATTCCATTATTGTACACATAAAACATACAAGATACACAACAAGTAAGATACACAAACTAAACTATTACAAAAAATAACTTAACTAAAATGTGTACAAACGCGGGCTCCATCCATAAAGGAATCTCGTCCAGCCAACCTTTATAGCACAAAAGGACACCTACTTAAACAAAAACATGTGGGATAAGTAAAAGTACTTAACAAAAAAAAATCATTAAAATATATGTAAACTTCATTAGTTATTATAAATATTTTTTTGTAATTAATAGATTAGTATACATATGCCTATACTAGTTGTTAGTAGTTAAAAGTTAAAAACCTAAATTCAATGGACTATGTATATTTCTTTAAAAATCATTTGTTCTCTTTGGTATAGGCAATTATCTGCAACCAGAAAAGGCATAGCAAAAGTTTCATTTTCTTTATTATATACTATAAATTAAACGGAAGCTAAATATTCGACAACTAAACTTGTGTCCCGCCATCGTTGCGCTACGATCCCCGCTACGTGACAACGATTGATAAAACCCGTCCCCTATGTGGGAGATTTTCATTGGGTCGCACGAATGGGCTTCACCTTCCTCCAAAGCATGCATCTCATTGCAGTCACTCGAAGATGTGGAGAAAGACGTGGCCGGGGTGAAGAATCGTACTTATCGAAATGGGCGCAGGTGGTGGTGTTCAGTGAGTTTTTCGCTCTGTCCTGAGATTCTCCTGGGCGGCGTCGCTGGCGATGGTGCCTTGCAAGGTGTTTTGGTTTTTCTCATTAGAAGTATATTCGAGCACAGCATTTTTCTTTCCATCCTTTGCATACTTTCTACATGAGATAACCAGTGGCTGATTTGATATGTTGGCTGCCCTAGGCCCAAGAAAGACCACCCCGCCCCCCGCTGTATAGCATGAAAAATTAAATGAACTATACATTAAATTAAAATAAAAAAAAAATATAGTAAATCATTAAATTATCTCAATCAATATTTTAAATACAGATTCTTACCTTTTGTAATAAATAATCGTAATTGCCTATGTTATTATTTCTTGTGGGATGCTAGATGGATACATTTTTGGGTTTGCAGAAGACGCGACTACTACAAAAAAAGACCAAATTTTGCCGCCTCAGGCTCGGGCCTACTCGGCCTATTGCTCAATCCGCCCCTGGACATAAACTTGCCTAAGTTCCAAAATCATAAGACAACAGAGTTCTGTCATAATCATAAAGATTTTCGAAAAAAATGAAATTTAATAGTTATTTCGTGCGCACAAGAAGTCGAGGACAACTGCTAGGAATATTCCGATTGAATCTGTGTCAATACAAAAACAAAATTGCATCAAAATCTGTACAGCCCTTTAGGATAAATTCAGTTGCGTACTAAGAACATAAGAAATTTATATATAATCAAGGTTTCATTTTGTTTTCACTAATAAATTATTAGCATAAACCGACATAAATCATATCATAAATCAACCGCGGTAATGATTTAATATGCACTACTCAGAATCGAATCGCACACTAATTGTTTAGCTCTTTTAAGCGCTCCGCCGATGGTCTTTGATCTATTTATAAGCCCGTGTACCGTCAATAATAAAAAAAAATAGCAAGCATTTTTGACTCTCTGTAAACCGCGGCGAAGTCGTCCGCGTGAATTTTGTCATATTGTTAAATTTTAAAGGTTCTTAGTTTTTTGATATGGAACCCTATTAGGCAAAAACGTAAGTAGGACGTCAGTAAACGTAGTGGCGCGATTTGGGGGAGGCCTATGATATCCTCTTGCCTAAAATTGGTTTATGTACATAGTTCTGAGACATTTTAAAGTTATTTTTCAAATCAAATCTTTATTGGTGGTAAACATAATAATAAATAGAACCATGAAACTGTCTGTATTGCCAGAAAAGTTTCGATTGCCCAATTTGAAGCGTGGAGCGAAAATATTTAATCAGGCGTATAATCTAAGCGTTTCCCAACATTTCGTGGGATGACTGGATACGTTTTCCTCAAGGCTATGTAAATTTTATATTACGTTTGTGTGTTTGATGTGATAGTGGTTAAAGATTCCATCCAAATGCTAGTAAAATAAAACTTAAGTATTAAGACATTTTTTCTCAACAAGACCCATACAGCGTTACACTTATTGCGAGAAAACTTTAAAAGAGATATTGTTGCAGTGACTTTTTATTTTAAGCAAGAACGTTCTACGGCAGTCACTTTTTACCCGATACTCATCGCTGACAATTAGTTATTTCTAAAAAACTAATTTTAATGTCTAGGTACACAAGTACCCAAACAATATTTATTATTATTTCGTCTCCCTCTTTTTTCAAGGTATTGTGCCGATTTTGATGAAGACTTATGAATAATTTCCTATTGTTCCCAGACATTAATTAAGGACTAGGAGTATCATTTAGGTTTTCTGAGATATCTAAAAGTCGAAAAAATATAAAAACAATGAGGCAAAAGTTTCATAACGATTTGTAAAGCAAGTAAATGGATTATTTCCACAAACGCACTTCTTTGTGAGTAACAGCTCAAGTCAAAAATTTTACAAAGCGTTTTTCGCATTCCCTGACGTTTTCAATCATGACCGTGATTACGAGGCGACGATGGAATCCGATTTCCAACAGACAAAACAAACATCGTGCGATCAATCCTCAAAGATGTCGTCACGCGTCTTCTGATAAAATTTTCCACGAGGGCTCGTAAAACAAATAGCGAAACTGTTCTTTATATGTGGGTTTTCTTTTGTTTATAATGCCTTTAAACTTAAGGAGAGAGTAGACAATTCTAAAGTCTCATTTAAATAAATAGCACTAGAAATATTGAATGTGACATTAATTAAAGACGATTTAAAGAGTGGTCAAAATCATTGCTAAAATTATGACACAAAATGTAATAAATATTTAATGTAACCTGAAAATCTATACTAGCTGTCTGGACACGTATCGTACTGCCGCAATTTTTTTATTTTTTCCCTTTATTAAAACTTTCTGTGTACCATAAGGAACATACGAAAAAAAAGACCAATAGGGCAAACAGCAAGAACCACACAAAAAAAACAACATCGCCATTCGTGGGGATTAATGGAGAAGGCATATGTTCAGCAGTGGATGTCCCCAGGCTGATATGATGATGGTGATGATGCAGAAGTGAATTTGCATCGTGATCTCTAACCGTAAGATGTCAACTACTTGACTTAAACCTATCTCTATAAGTAAAAATTTTCATTCAAGTCATTGTAGAGGTTCCTATAATCCAACACCCTGATTTACGGTTCCGGATTGAGTTCTTAATCCTACACAGACGGAGGACAGAGGTCATAGCTCTTCACGTTCCTTGCAGTAGAATATTATAATACCATTTCAACTTGTTTTATTCCCAAAATAGTTTCAATGCTCTATAAACGACTGCAATAAGTATAATATAAGTAATTAATTTTATCACATTACTTCCAAAAAGGTTTATTACCTCTGCAACACCAAAAGCCTAACCCAAAAGTCGGCTGAAGTGTAATAAAACCTCTTTCCTTCATAATTGTAACTAACAATTTCCGTCTGCTTTAATCTTGTTGTACACAATAAAGAATATTCCACTCTAAAGGCAGCCCATACCTTATCTTCAAGCGATAAGCGCACACGTACATAAAACGTATTAAAAATTACCAAGATAAAAATATTCTCCCGCCAAATATAATTAGCTGAATGGAGGCGGGTCACTTTGATGCTAATCTACCCTCGGAATCTCTTTAACCTAAATGACATAATTAACGAAGCCGCTTCTTTAATGGGCGAGGCTAAATTATTTTACTAAAATTAGTTTAAGAGTGGGTTTTCACATGGAGGATTCAATATTCCTTTAGTTTATTTCTTATCAAGCCATAATGGTCCACTTGATATAGGTTTATGGCCAATACTGTCAATGATTGTACCGTTTTATTATTTATAAAATGAATCTAAGAACATATACATACATATGTACATTCGTTGGTTCTTCCATGCGAAAACTTCTTTAAATCTATTCAGTGTTTACTTATAAGCAATCACTACGTAATGTTATAATTAGTTAAGATGCGCTTGTTCATATTATTCAGGCAAGAGCGTCGTCAGCCAATGACCCAGGCCTTATTTCCGGGAATGTTAAAAAGAAAAGAAATGTTAAAAAGGAAAAGTGTAAAAAATATTTTAAAATACTAATAAGGTGTTGCAGTTGTTCATGGGCGCCGGTAGTCACTTAAGAGTACCGCCTGCTCGTTTGCCCCTTGTTATCTATAAAAAAAAACTTTAAAAACCGATGCCATTTTACGAAAATTGCGTGGACGGCAGAATATGAACTTTGGCACAATTATAGTTTAGTTTAGAAGGGTGTGCGAATGTTAATATTTTTCATAAAATATTAATATATTAAATTATTACAATAAAACGTCACTCACACTTATACAAAACGATTTACACACACACATGTGTACCTTTTACTAAATGATGAGGTCAATTTGAAGTCATGACTATGGGCTCGATATTAATTGTAAAATATAACAATCCCGTTATACAGAGAATGATATTTTATATATAATTTTAAATAAGCATTTGGTGGGCGAATTGAAAGATTTGTGGCCGACTTTCGAACAACTGGAGCAGGTAAATTTAGAAAAATATGTATAGTTATATCTAAATTTACCTTTTTCACGCTATTTGCATTTGTTTTGTACTAGATCTGTGTATCGAAGGGCGACGGAGTAAAAATTATTCAGTGTAATATGCCATTCCGAGAATATGTAACTCATAGTGGTTACCTGTTAGCTCAAAAAGATTTATTTTTATTGGCATATTTAATTTTTTTTTATTAACCTATTTAATCAGCCATATTTCAAAAGTGAATTACCATTTGGAACAGAAGCTCCAAAATAAAGGGCTCGTATATAAATAAACATACTAACTGAAAACGATACAAAAATTCGAAACAAAAGTTGTAGCTACAATCGCCGTGAGAAAAGATTGCGATGGACGGATCATATTACAATAAGAAAAGATAACAAATGGACAAACTCTCGAAATTCCGTTTTTCTTGTCTCAAATATCTTGTTACCTATTTTGTTTTCTTTTACTGGAACTAAACGTAATTCTAGATTATGTTGAAAATACTAAAATATTTCCCTGGAAAAAGTGACGATTAATATTAATACAGACTGACCTGACATATTTAAGTAAGGAATGAGTAACAATACTGGAAACAAAATAAAAAAATATATATATTTTTGCAAACACTTATTCTTAGCACACCAACCTACGCTCATGAGGTGTTGTGTAAATACAACAGTCATTGCCGAAACGATGTACAGGAATGTTGCACATTTTAATTTTATCTTCTCGTAAATGTGGGGGTTCCGAGGCTGACGTCAGATGGCAATCGGTGATCTTAGCTCGCCCCACGGCCACATCCTCTACAATTTAACTGGACCCTGGTATTTAATCGGGATAACGTTAGAAAGAAGAATATACGGTATTCATAACTGTAGGATCTACTTGGACGCGACGTCTTTGAAAGCAAAAAATCGAATTTGAGAGCCACTCTATCTCTAACACTTCATAAGTCAGAGCTGTTATCGGTACGAATAGACGGTAGATATAGATGTCGTTAGTGCGACGGCTCGAAGGACCAAATTGTGCGAAAAGATAACCTTATCTCAAAGCTTTAGAAATCACTGTACTGAAGCCTAATGTACTTAAAATTTATTAAAAGTAAGGTAGCATTTATGTGCTAATATTTTTAAGAAAAATATGATAAAGCATTTTAAGGGTTTAATTACAAACTATTTTTAAAATACAAGTTTTCGCAAATAACACCTGCAGCGTACAGTAATTTTTATTTTTTTTTTAAATATAACCTTCACTGACAATTTTAATTTTCAGTCATTATATCTAAAAAATCCACTTGCAGTATTAAGTCCTTTAGTGTTTAGACATTTGTAGAAGGCTCGCAGATGCGTTTCCGGCCTTTGGGAACTGAGTATCGTGTTTACTTGCAATACCTAAGTAAAACTGAATAAAGCAAGGCGGTAGATGTCGTTAGTGCGCCGGCTCGAAGGACCAAATTGCGCGTGCTGATAACGCTATCAAAGCCTCCTGGATGAGAGATTTTTAAAATCACTGGACCGAAGCAAAATCACCTATAAAATTACAGATACCGACGTCTTCGCTTTGATCCCTTTGGCGTTACTTTGACAAAATCTAACATAAGCAGGATATGTGACATTACTATGTATAAATCCAGGAATAAAATAAATTTACCGAAAATAGCATATTTTTTGTGACATCACATATTTGGCAGTAATTTTATTTCTATGTTACAAACAGATACTTAAATTTTATTTATGTGTATCTATACTAATGTATAAAGCTGAAGGGTTTTTGTTTGTTTGCTTAAACGCGCTAATCTCAGGAACTTCAGGTCCGAGTTGATAAATATATTTCAGAAGCCTAAATAAACTAGTAAACAAAAACAGCGAAACGTACTTTTTTTTAATTTTTTTATGGCCCTTAAGTTAAAAAGTAACACAGGCATTAAGTTGTCTACCTTAGAAACAGACGTCCGTGTGTCATATAGTCCTGTATATATTTATTTATTTAATGTAGATAGTAATAAGTACAAAAGTAATTAATAGTCTCTTATTAGTAATTGATTTTTGCATTTATATTACGTATATATAGATACGTTCTCATTAATTGACGCTTATAATTAATCCATTTTGGTACTTTAATCCATTTTATGTACATTAGGAATACTTTGAGATATCTATACTAATATTATTAGATTTGATTGTTTGTTTGCGTTCCATAGGCTATGAACCTATTAGACCAACTTGAAAAATTCTTTCACATTTAGAATCCTACATTATCCCTGATGAACAAAGGCGGTAGAATATTTTCAAAAAAGGGAGGAATCCGTGTGTAAACTTCGATTGTGTGCGCAAGGGCCGCTAGTGCATAATATTTTCGATATCAAGTCTGTTAATTTTTTTTTTGAAAGCTTGTGTTTCGCTTAGCTATACCCCAATGGTACAGAGGTTTGAACCGGGTACCTTGCAAATCTTGGATCTAATGAATGGGTACAATAAATTAAATACTTATATAAAATAAATAACCATTGAGATATTAACTAACTGGCCTTTGGCGCAGTGGGCAGTGACCCTGCCTTCTGCTACGAGGTTCGTGCGTTCGATTCCCGCCTCGAGCCTGGGTGCATTAAGTTGTGTACCTTAGGAACAGACGTCAGAGAGTCAAATAGTCCTGTATATATTTATTAACGCTCAAATCAACCAATTCTCACTTGAATATGATGTAATAATTATAATTTTTCAACGCCTAATTATACCTGTCCTTACGTAAAATATTAATGTAACAGTTGTTACTCAAAACAATGAATGTTGCCCACCAGTACGGTACGTTAATGAATTCGTAACAGATGATTTTGTTGCATCAAAATAGGGCTGCCACACTTTCGAAAATTACAAAACAAAAATAATGAAAAGTTTCCTAATTCGTGGAGGAGGTCGTAGCTTTATCAATGTCAGGCATTTAAGTCGATCGCTGGGTTAAGCAGTTCTTACCACGGCTTTGTGATAGATTGGTTACCGATTCTAACACTGGTTTTCATATCGCACATCTAGATCTAAAGGGGGTCAACTCAAAAAAACACTTTTTTCAGAAAACGCGAAAAACTGATTATGCGGACAGATAATACATGAAGAGTGGCATAACGACGTCTTTAAACGCGGACGTCGGCGACACAACTAAGTGAGGCTGGCACTAATGTACATAATGAGCGAGGTAGCTAACTCCTGTTGGAGTGAGACGAAGATAGTGCTATCTCGCTCACGTAAACACGGATCGTTTACTCGTTTACGGCGTACACTAATGTCGGCCTCTGTTTAGTACTTGAGGTCGTGCCTAATTGTGGGTAGGCACGTTATTATGTGTCCGTGAAGATAAGAAAAGGTCGTTGTTTTATTGCCCCGTCAATATAACCCAGTTACGGCACCTATCCCCAACACTAGTACTCAAAATTTCACCAAAATGGATGAAAATTCTACTACTATCCTCTGGATAAATTTACATTTTTGAAAAATATAACAAGCTCATATTAATACGTGAAGCGAAATCTTTCGGCACCATTTTACGAAAATTGTGCGGACGGAAGAATATGAAATTTTGCAAAATTATAGTTTATACCGAGGAGAGAACGCAATTGCTGATATTTTTATAAAATATGTATTATAAATATATTAAATTATTAAAATGTAACCACACGCACACCAATGCCAAACGATTTACACACACCTCTATACAGTTTACAATAAGATTGTGTTCAAGCGAAGTCATGACGACCGCATGTATTAATTGTCAAATATATCAATTTTTATATAATATACTAATAATTAAATGTATAAAGTTGAAGTGGTTGTTTGTTTGCTTGAACGTGCTAATCTCAGGAACTACAGGTCCGATTTAAAAAACACTCTCAGTGTTAGATAGCCCATTTATCGTGAAAGGCTATATACAATCACGTTACTTTTTCACCTAATCTTACGCGGATGAAGTCGCGGGAAAGTATTTGATATATATATAATATTTGGTTAACTTGCTATATTAAAACTTATATAAAAATAAGAATCTAAGCTTGTGTGTAACACATCTATAATTGAGACAACGCTTAGTTTTATAGATCATGTAAAATTTACTTTAAGGCTAAATTAGTGTATATGTCGTGTTGTAGTTACTAATAAATAAAATATTGTTTTAAACAAGCATCTGGTACGCAAATCTAAAAATACTGATTAAGATGGCCGAATTTATTTTTGAATTTTTTAGCCTCATCGTCACAAAGTCCGGTGGCTAGAGACAATAGGTCCTTGATGTCAATTTTTGATGTTACTCATCTTCATTGAAAATAACTATCTATATTAGATAAGAGCGAGTTTTGTAACCAAATAAGTAAGTTGTAACCAAATACACAGTGATTTGTAAGTGATTTCTTTATAAGTAAAAAAGCTGAAAATAATAATAATAGTAGCTGTATCCTGCGACTTCATCCGCGTGGCCCATCCTTTTCACTTAGGGGTTTAAAAAATAGTTTACGACCGATTCTCAGACCTACCAAATATGCACAAAACTTTTCATAAGAATTGGTAAAGCCGTTTCTGAGGATTATATATATTAGATATTATATTTTTTCCTATGATAAAAACGCGCGTTGATTTGAAATAAATAAAAACTTGAAGACATTTGAAGACAGAAAAGGAAACTCTGAAAACCTTATCAATAAAAATTCAAACATGAAGAAGACTCAAACATTATGTTGGAAACAAAGTTTGAAGAACTGTATCTTGAAAGGGCAGAATTCTTACTTGTATTTGTTAGATACAGGAAACTGTTGTGGTAGAACACTTTATTAAATTTGCCACGGAACTCTAATCTTAACAAAATCCCGAGTAGTTTAGGTACATATTATAAATATTTCTAAGAAATAATCGAACAAACATGTAAATGACGTCAAACGTGTCTTTACTGTAAAGTACCGGAAGTGACCAAAATTTTCCGCAACCCACTCAAACATATCGGTTTACCATTTTAGTTTTACCAGTGGCGAAGGTTTACAGTTGCTCCAAAGCGTACATCTTATAAAGGGTCGGTTGTCATTGTGGGCATTTGCCCCGGTGCAAATATGTTTGAAATAAATTCTCTTATTTCGTTAAGACTATTTCAAAATTTTATAGAGAAGATATATGTAGTGATAAAACCTGCTCGTTACCCATAACTCTAAACATTTTCATCCATTGGCGATACATCACCTCCATAGGAGGAAGACCTTTTTTAACCAATTTAAAAAAAGGAGGAAGTTATATGTACAATGTTTATTGTGTGGTACGTTTGTTTATTGTATGGTCATCGATCTCTCCTTCATTTGTTAAACGATTTGAATTTTTTTTTTTTTGAATGAGTACTTTTTTATTTGGAAGTATACTTTGAAAGAATACTTCCAAGTCAAGATTTGATGAATGAATCTTAGAAAAATCGAAATATATAATTACATACATATGGATAATACACCCAGACTGGAGGTGGGAATCGAACCCACGACCCCCGGAGCAGAAGACAGGGTCACTGCCCACTGCGCCAACGAGCCAGCCAACCGATATCTATATTTGGAAGACTTGAAGATGCCTTAGAAGATTCTCGACATCTGGCAGTAGTAGGGCTGGATGGAGTAAGCGGCCAATGACCTCTCGCCATTCATAATGGTCATCTTACTTCGAATGAGTGGGGAAAAGCAGCCCGCGAAAAAGATGAACATGGAGAGGTTAAAGATTTGGAAATAAATTTCCTTTATCATCGACCATTATGTCTACTCACCCTAGTCGTAAGTTCTCTTAGCTTCCTGTCGGCATTTTTGGCGTCCTTTTCTGCTTCGGCTCGTAACTGTGCTAGAGCGGTTCTGGTTCTTTCTGCGTGTGCCCTTTCAAGCGCTGCCCGAGCGCTGGCTGCGTTCGCTGTGGCTTCAGCGTGTTCAGCTTTAAGCGCTGTTATTTTTTCGGAATGCTGTTGTTCTAGACGATCTACTGCCTGGTGAATGGTTTATAAATTTGTTTTTTTTATAGATTAATGACAATAAAACTTATTTCATTTACGTATTATCTATATATTAATAGGTGAAGCAAAAACTTTCGGTATCATTTTGCGAAAATTTTGCGGATAAATAAATATGAAAATAGGTACAATTATAGTTTATATAGAGGCTGGTATGCGAATGCTAATATTTTTATAAAATACGCATTATTCATTGACTAAATTACTAAAATCAAACCTCACGCACACCAATGGCAAACGATTTACACACACATATATATGTAAATTTTGTTTCTATAAGATTGGGACAATTATTGAACTTACTTGCAAATGCTGTTCTTCCTTATCCTTCTGTATCCTCGCCTCCCTCTCCAACAAGTCCTTTAGCCTGTGTACTTCTAGTTTCAAGGCTTCTTCCCTCGTTTCTATCTTCTGTACCTGTAGGGTCAAAGACTGTATCGATCTCTGTTGTTCTGAGGCCAGGCCTCTTAGCTGCCGTAGTTCTGCTACTTGAGAGGCAGTTGGCGGAGCTGCCTTAAGCTGTTCCACGGTCTCAGTTAACTGAAATTTAAAATACAATATTAAATAAATGCTTTATTCAATTAATTGATAGAATGAGGCGATACTCTGCGAAATTCATGACATGCATGAAAAACTTAACGACTTTGCTTTAATCAGCAAATAAATACGAGGCAAAATCCCCGCAATGCTGTAACCCGAAAGCACCAACAGGAGATAGACTCCACAAGGGTTATTCGTAAAACTTTACGATTTTCCGCCGTATACATTCGCGGATTTGAACAAAGTATTATAAGGTTTGCAGGCTTTGTTCAAACTTTGATATCGAATCAAAGTTTCTAGGTAGAAGAACGAGCTTCGAACGTCAAACCCAAGCCTTAAGTAGAATCTAGTGATTCTACTGACTGAAGCAAACAATGGTATTTTAATAGTTTAAAATACCATTGTTTGCTTAAAACTGCAGTATTGTAAGATACACACGTCACAGGATTATTACCCCGCGTAGTTTAAGCACAGACAGAAGTAATACTAGCAGTGACTGTATAAAATAAATGGAAGTGATATTAAAACAGTTGTTGTTGCGCAGAGTTGCACCAAGAGGCATGGAGCGCGCCATGATTGGTATTAAACTCCAAGCACAAGTTCATAATACCGAAAACCCACTCCGTACAAAAGTCAAGGACGTCGGGACCTGAGTGGTGGAACTCAAGTGGGACTGGGTAGGACATATGGGTAGATGCGGTGATGGCAGCTACTGAGTGGTGGCGAGGATTAGGTTGGAGAAATCCGGGTCTACCCGTTGTACAATGGGTTGATGACATCAAAACAATAGCTGGAAGCGGCTGGATGCGGATAGCGAGAGATAGGGGACAATGGCAGAAGCATAGGGAGGCTTATGCCCAGCAGTTTGCGATTAAAGTCTAGGTGATAGATAGACTATATATAAACGTGAAAGGTCACCCAGCATGAAATCTCGACCGCGGGACGCACAAAGATGAAATTTAGCAGGGATGTACTTTATAGTTACATCTGCGGATTTTTCGATACGGCCCGATTGAGGGCGTCTCAGGGAGAGTTTAATTTTACACTCACGAAGTCGCGGGAAACAGCCAGTTATGGATGAGTTACCTCTTTCTTCTCTCTTTCAGCATCTCGAGCTCTCTTCTCTAGTTCCCTCATCTTCCACTCGCAGTCAGCCAGGATCCTCTCCGCCCGAGCCGCTGCTTGCGATCGCGCTGCTTCGTGTGCAGTCCTCCATTTCGCAGCATTCTCTTCTGCTGCTTCTAGAGTCTTTACGTGTAAAATAGAGAAGATGGTGATGAATGTTATAAGCGTGGAGTTTATAACTTTAATATTAAAAAGAATTCTCATACTTTAAGAAAAGGAAGGCATAGAGTTCTCATGTAGTATATACATATAAATAATATTGACGTTTCATTTTGTAACATCTGAGATTCTCCTTTCTTTCTTTATCCTTTGTTGGAGTTAATAATAATAATAAATAAAATAATAATTAGGGTTCCGCACAAAAAGTGAAAACCCTTAAAAATATTTAAAAAAAACACTGAAATAACGCGGACGAAGACACGAAGTTACAGCCAGTTTTTAATATAGCCAAGTCTTTTTGAGGAATGCATGTTATATGGTCAGTCCCCTCTCTTACCTCTTTCGCCTTCTGTTCTTGTAGAATCTTCTCTTGCTCTAATCTTTCTTTATCTCTCTCCAAGATCTGCACTCTCTCTTCCAGCTGAGCTCGTCGTGCGTTTGCTTCTTCTAATTCTGATTTTAGCTGTCTTATAGCCTCATCTGGAAGAGCAAACAAACGATATTTAAAAGTGAAATAAAATTGAACAAAATGTCAAATAAAAGTGGCCAGGAGCGTGTCAAGACACGCCTATATAGAAGGGTTCTGTATCTGCTACGCAATAAATGTATTTGTTAAATAACTTAAAAGAGTTTTAGTCCGATTCCGCTCAAAAGAAAACATATTATAATTAAAGTTAATATTGCAATTATCTTCAAAATAGGAAAACCTGTATTTTGAGATCCATCCTCCATAGAGATTAGAAGCAACGTTATAATTAACAAAAATGTCATTAAAATAATAAATTTGTGGATGTGTGTGTGTGTGTGTGTGTGTGTGTGTGTGTGAGTGTGTGCGTGAGTGTATGATTGCGTGCGTGTGCGTGTGTTACGTTACTGCTAAATTTTAAAAGCTTCTTCTGTTGTAGCATAGCTATACATCTTTCACTCTAAAAGTGCACGCCCCTCCAAAGTATTCACCTCTACGCAGCGTGTAGACGCAAACACGCAAGCAGGTCAATATCATTGTCTTAAAGCGCGTGGTTGAGTTTGAATTTACAACAAAAACGCTGCACACACACAAGCAAGCATTGCAATTAGTGGAGGGGCGTGCAATTTTAGAGTGAAACATCTATATGAATGTGAAAATTACCAATCCTCCTCTGTAGATCTGCAGCGAGATCTGCTGAACACTTTCTCGCAGCTGCAAGCTCTTCTTCCAGGGAACGACTCCTCTGCCTCACCAGCTCTGACTCCTTGTAAGCAGCTGCCAAGTCGGTTTTCAGCTCTGAATGAAACAACATATTTTTAAATAGTCGTATATTGTTAAGAGGAGGTCGTACTTAATCAGTGACGATTGCTAAGGGAAGCAGTTGTCATCTCGGCCGGGTTGAGGTGACCAATTGTAAAACTGGTTTTCAAATATCCGACCTCCGTGTTTCGGAAGGCACGTAAAGTAGTGGATACCGATTAATGTCACAGAGTGATACTAGTCGTTAGGTTGTGGGGGTTCCGCGGATGACGTCAGACGGCATTCGGTCATCTCAACTCGCCCCACAGCCATCCTCAGCAATTTAGCGCACCCTGGTACTAGACCGGGATAACGCTAGGAAGAAAAAGAAGAAGAAGAAGATGAAGATGAAGATTGATGGAATCCTTATTATTTTATTGAAAGTAAAGTAACTTATCCTACCGAAGAAATTTCCCGATTTAGCATGTCGGAGATTTCAAACTGCCAGTAGAAGAAATTTAGTTTTTATGCGTGTCGTGGATTGCCGCAATGAAATGATGGATTCTATCATTTGACAGACAGTCAGACAGATGTAACGATGGCGAGCATAAATGTATTAATTTCAACTACACAGTAATGTTACAATTTTTCACTACAAAACCGATCACAAACTACATATTTTCTGCTTAGACCCAAAACAGTGCGGAAATGTTTTATAAAATTTAACTGTTTCAATGCTTTTTCGTTTTATATATAAATGTACCACAGAGGTATAATGTCACCCTAAGTTTCATACAAAATATATGGAAAAGATACTGGCCTAAAATAAAAATGTAAAATTGAATAGAACCGAAAAGAAAAACAAATGGCGCGCATTCTAGACCGTTGTAAAACTTTGATACTTCATATATAGCAAATAATTGGAAATAAACAACGATATAGTGGAAAGAAATGTAGATTACGTGAAGTGGGTAATTAATGCACTCATGTTAATTTAGTCTAACATCGTGCATTAATCACTCAATTGGCGCTCGGTGCAACAATCTACTATTAATCAAATGTTTTTGTAAAATATAAAATAGTTTTATGCATTTATAAATTTACCTCGACGTGACAAACGGACACTTCAATTTTGTTTATTTGTATACAATAACACACTTCTTGATATAAAGTACTTGCAAGAAGCGCCTCATCACGTCTAGGAGTGTGTGTCATGAGGTATAGCTTTCGTTTTTTAGTTCCAAAAATATCGTCTTTGTTCAGCTTCACAGCATGTGATTTATTTTGAGAAATTACTCAAGGATACCGAACGTATTTGTTGTTTGTTGCGCATACGTTTCTTGATACTGAGAAAGATGTAAGAGATCTAGGAATTTAATCAGACTCAACCGTTTAAAGAATTAGCTCTATTTACATACCATGTATAATACCAGCTACTTCAGAAGTGTTCCAAAATTCGTTCTATATTACTAAAGAATATTAGTCTTGCTCTATATAATGTTCTATGTAATCTAATAGAAGAGGTCATGGCCTAATCAGTGGTCGGCATTTGAGTCGATCGCTAAGTTAAGTTGCTCTGGGCGCGACCGGGTGATAGGAAGACTGCCTTTATATGGTATTTGCCACAGGGCCTTACATACATTTTTTATTGAAAAATTTAAATTACGAATACAATAAATGATGGGCTGCTAGTAGCTTATAATCATTTTTACTAAATAAAAATATAGTCAAATAAATATTTATTCATTTAAAAATCAAACGATACATCAAATTTTCTTTGGTAAAGCTATTGTGACAGTTTTAACTTCCAGGTATGCTTCCACTGCCGAAGTACCACTGTAAAACAGAAATATTATTATTAAAACTTGTTTTGGGACAGTAAGAATTAGATTTTATGAAACAAAAGTGTGTAACGAAAAAGTGATTGGTATAGAAATGTATAAGGTTTTAGGCTGTGAGAAAATAAGATAGATATTAGAATGGGTTACGTTTTTCTCCGACGCTTCATACCATGTTATCGTGGTGGCTAAGAATTTAATACTTTACAAAATACTCGTAGATACGTTTACGTAAGGTATAAATTAAACTTACTTTTCCCGTCCAATTCCCGACTCCTTAAAACCACCAAATGGTACTTGCGGTGGCAAATTCAAGTAGTTATTTACCCTGGAAACAGAAGCACGAATCTTAACATAGTATAAACAGAGACGCTCGTCCTATAGAACGCTATCCTTATAAATATTTTAAAGTACGCTATCATATATTACATGGTTGTAGCGCTAAGGTAATTAAATTTCAGTTAATAAATTATGTTATGTTTATTTAATATCTCAAATAACGTTTAATTGTCATTACATGGTTGTAGCGCTAAGGGTAGGCATTAGTAATTGTGCCACAGTTTTAAACTAATGCGGTTACCATCGAAAATTGTACTTCTGTATATTGTAATGCACCAATAAACTTGTTTTATTTATTTATTTTTATATTGCACCCTTGCAATGACGGGGCGGGTCGCAAGTAGACAATAAAACCTATTTTTGTTTTGTTAAAACTACGGGCTAAATTTTCAATCACCAAATAAAAGGAGCCAATACATTTTTTTCTAACTGATGAGTATCTTATTCATTGCATAATGCATTAAAGTAATGTATGCTATATTACTGTTAAAGTAGTCTATGCTATATTACTGTTCCCATTCCAACAAAGCGTACGCTATGTGTAAATTGATTAATGCTAGCTCAACGGGTCGACAATCCAATTGGTACGGATTTCTTATACCCTGGATATCATCTAAGCACAGAGAACTCGTTGAGACGAATCAAACGCGCCTAAAATCTATGCAGTTATATTCCTATGGCCAAGTTCCAGCTTCATCATCATATACTCTCCATGCAATGCAAAATGCAAAATATCCGTTCAATCGGTTTAGGATATTCGTCCCAAAATTGGGTTGTAAGATTCCATCCGAACAAACGTTAGTTGCAAGTTAATTATGAGCTTTTAATTTAAAAACGAAATAGATTCCCGCTCTTGTACGCTTCTTCTTCTTCGCGTGTCTCTCCACTATTGGAGGTTGGCCGTCATCTCCCACAATTTCCCTTTGGCCAAACGAAATAGTTTGGGGTCGTTGGCTGTCCCGGTCCATTCCCTGAAGTTTCTAACCCACTTCCTTCGTCTACCGACGCCACGCTTTCTCTCAATTTTGCCCACCATGATTACTTTTATCGATAATGTCTGAGGACATGACCCAGATAGCTCTGATCGTTTTGCGTTTGACGGACAATAGTAAGGTCTTCTTGTACACTTAGTTTTTTTAAAAACTATGCAACGGATATTAATGCAGAATTCACCAACAAACAGAATAATTCGAGAGGGAGGTGTAGATTATGTATAATACGTGAATATCTATATTGCACCTGTGCGAAGCCGGGGCGAATCGCTTGTATTATTAATAAAATAATTCTTTACTTGTAAATAACAATTACTTTTTATCTTCGGACTGTAATATAAAATGGCCAAGAGCGTTTCAACACGCGCTTTTATGGAAGGGTTCCGTATCTGATACGCTAAAAAGGTATTTCTTAAATAACTTCAAAAACCCTACAAACTACATGGAAAATTACAAGTTTTATATCTAATATATTGGAAATGCCAGGGGAAGATCACCTTGCTAAACACTTTGCAGGCCTAAGAAAGCTTTGTAGGAAACCTGTCCTTAATTCAAAAGGAGCTATTCAATGATGCCCCACACGAAGAATTTGAATATAAAAAAAATCGATGGGATGGGAACTAGCCCTAAAAGGTAAAATGATTATTATTTTAAGATGCCAAAAATAAAATCTATACGCAGAGACGAATTTCTTAGCATTCCATGGATTCACCGTACGGGTGCCGGGTCCATCGCGTTGCAAAAGAAGGAACCATAGCAGTGCCCGGGACTTGTGACCATGTAAAGGGCCTAGCAATGACCTCCAATTTTAATATTAAGTCTTCAAATCATTTTTGAGCCTACATATGTAGGCGATCAGTAGGGCAGATTGAATTCTGTGACGAGTTTGATTATCAAATCTGTCTGCTTAGATATAGTGTTCTTTTAGGTCTGATAAAGTATTTCTATTCTACTCTACTCTACTCTACTCTACTCTAGTCATTTCACTCTACTCTATTCTATTCTACTCTATTCATATATATTCTTCTCTATTCTATTCACTTCAGTTCTATATTATTCTTATCATGTGTTTCATTGCAGGCACAGCTATCGTGAATCGCATCGGTCTCGGTATCGTTTCACCTTCCGTTAGTTAGCAACCGATATTTCGTACCAGATCGATTCCACGACTTCTTATCAGTATTTTACTTTATTTTAGTTTTAGTAGACTGACAGACTGAGGAGACAATAGCTTAATCCGTGGCCGGCTATTGAGTTGATCCCTAGGTTAAGCAGTTAACGTGGTCAGATGATAGATGTGTGATATGGATACCCACTTCTAACGCTGGTTTTCAAATATTCGACCTCCGTGTTTCGGAAAGTACGTGGAGCAGTTGGTCCTGATTTAGGTCACTGATTGATATTGGTTGCAAGACTAAATATTGTAGGGGTTCTGGAGATGACTTCAGACGGCAGTCGGTCATCTTGACTCGCCCAACAGCCACATCCTGGTACTACCACTACTACGGTACTATCGACGAGCCTGGTACTAGACCGGGACAACGCTAGCTAGAAGGTGCCGAAGTAGTTTTTTTTATAGACTGTAATTAATCAGTTATACATAGATGGTACAAAAAAACAATAAAAAAATAAAAAAATCTAGTTTATGAATCCAACCGAGTCGCACCTGTGTCATACTGCGCAGATGTTACATTATTGTAACACATGAAAACACCAAAATAAACTCGGCACGTTTCCGGTCGCAGCGCGTAAATTTCCTCGCAAATAATATATAAACAGTTCTATTAATATTAATAAAAGTTTATTTCTATATGATCGTCATTTTTTTTCCACGCGTATTCCCAAGTCTGCATTTTGTTTACACTTACTTGAACGAGTTATAATTGCCCCAGAAAATGGTGAATACCACGGCGTAATTCTTCCAGGGGTGAGTAATAATATCAAAACAAGATAGCAGCCCTTTATTTTAAGTGACGTCACGGTTACACGAATTTTACAAGAAGACAAGAATTGGTGGGCTAATTTTATAGAGGTTATATACTAATAAAGGTTGGAAAAAAAAAAAAATATGAGAGTTGAATAATTATGTTAAAATATACATCACAATATATGTACCTAGAGATTTTAATAATAGTCTTTATTACAACTGAATAGAAATTATTATTAATCGGACTGTTTAACAAATACCCTCATAAGCTAGCCTTTATCACAACTGTATAACGTACGGCAAGGGAACCTGAATGAACGAAAAACCAAATTTATTAGAAATATCATTATTTTTTAAATATATATAGCGACTATTTGAAAGTTTATTCATCATTTTTTGTAAGTCCATTCTTGAAGGAGACCTCTGTTCTGCTTAATACATTCGAAAGAGACGGACCCTCGAATTTTGGTCCACTTTAACAATCATTTCCGTAACGGCATTACCGATGCACTACGAACTTTATTCTTTAAACTCATCGAAGGTTTTTGGACGATAAGTATACACCACAGATTTGAGATAAATTATGTAATTTGCTTCAAAAAGGGCGTTCCCTTGTCGCACCGTGTATTAACCACTCGGCCTGTCCTAGCGGCTTGAGGTGTGGGAGGTGCGAAATGCTCGTCGAACTTTTTTTTTAAAATATAAGTCCTGTCCGCCTGTCCATTATATAATTTTTTAAATATAATGGACAGTCGGTTTTTCTGAGTGGTCACAGACGCCCATTAACAATGTTGCCCAAACCAAAAGTCCTCGCAAATGCGTTGTTGTTATTTTAATGATAAATTGATAGATTTATAAAATGTATCAATTTATGCACAAGTTTACAACAAATTAAAATATATCAGTTTATGTACAAGTTGACAAGGTTACAGTAAATTTTACCTTACCTCAACAATAGTAGACGGTTCGGAATTATGTTTGCCATCACCTATTTGATCGAGATTTAACTGACTCTGATGTCCCATGGAGCCCACGAGACTTGTCTTGCTAGAATTGTTGGAAGTCGGGCTAGAGTTTCGCAGAAAGAACACTTTCTCCGCAGTCGGGTTTGGCCAAGACAAGATAGCTACGAACGACCTCCTCAATCAAGGTACATAACTTTTTTTTAATTATTCATTCCATCTTGCATTAATTCCTTTTGACTTGATATTTATCGTTATATTTTGGATAATTCACATAAAGTCTTTGTAATTTATAGCCTATGTGTTACTATGATGTGTAAACTATATTATTGTAAAGTTTTATTAAAATCCATTCAGTAGTTTTTTCGTGAAATAATGTCAAACATACATACATCCATGTATACAAACTTTCGCATTCATAATATTAGTAGAATTGATTGATATTTATTTTAGGAAGACATGCCAGCTTTCAAGCTTTTATGATAGTACCGTTTTTATGTTCTTCTTCTATCCAGCGTTATCCCGGTCTAGTAATCAGTACCAGGGTCCGCTTAGATTGCAGAAGATGCGGAAGATGGGGCGAATTAGGATGACTGACTGCCGTCTGTCATTCCCGAAATCCCCATAATCTCTGCAACGACTAATATTAGTCATTAATAACCGTGTCCTAACTGAACGTGCAGCCTCGCGAAGCATCAAGTTCTGCAACTTGCAAAACAAAGCTCCGGCGGTTAAGTTTAAAAAAAAGGTAAAATAAATAAATAAAACAACAATACATTAAATTAATTTATTATATTCAGTATCATTTGGCACGTTAGCCTTTTATTATTATTAATTAGTATTAAGAATACTTGTCAATTGCAATGTGCTTTAGTTTGTGCATGCTGATTGTTACGTAACAGATATTGCCCGCACAGCGTTCAATATTGATAGCTCAGAGAAAAAAAATCAATAAATTTAAGATATGGTTTCAGGGTTACGACCAGTCGATGTTACAATATACATATATCTCTAAGAAGAACGATGGAATATCCAATGTTAAATGAAGGCTTCGACTTATATAATTAGCAATGGCACGATAATTCCTTTATATAGCATCATCTAAGTAAAAATCTTTCAATTTAGTAAAATATATTGTGCCTCTAGTTAGCAAATGCCAACGTTTCAGAATAACAAAGGTAATTTTATCCAATCGGAAATGTTAAATAAAAGAATCACGTTAAAAAATTGTTATTTAAAAACACAAAATATTAAAAAGCACTGAAACAAGAATGTACGTCGAGGTGATAACCCTAAAACAATCTATTAATGTTCATAATCATAATTCTTAAATTAACATAAATTTACTTCTGAAAATTAAACAGTAAAAAAAAGGCCCTTCCTATATATAGTATTGTAACGAATCCCTAAATTATAATCGAAAGTTGTCCAAAAAATATTGCTCCTCGCACCACTCTACCTTTATTTAGAAACAAAATCAAATAAACAAGGTATTTTGGTATAAAAAGCCAGGTAAGTAACTTAAAGTTATTCACAATTAAACGCAATTCTTGTACTGAAAATGACCTTATCCAAGCATGTTAAAAATAATAAAAAACACGTTTCTAAGACGAGCTTACGATATTTACGACGACGATGACTTTGTCTGAGTAAACATGCGAGAACCCTTCTTAAAATCTGAGGGCCTAGCTCGATAGTATTACTTACTTTTACGTCCGAAACCAAAGGTCAAATGAGACATTCATGCTATCGTTTTACATAACTTCGTTGCTAATATTGCTAACACGGCAATCAAAACTCGCACGTATCGAGTGCTCGACGTAACGGTCGTGTAAATCGTGTAAAATGGAAGCACGAACCTCCATTTGACGTTTCGTTTCGAACGTAAAAGTAAGTAAAACTATCCACGAAGTTCGTGCTAGGTCCTCTGGCTTTATCGAAAAATCCGTTCTTAGCGGACGTCTAACAACCATAAACTACCTCCGTGCCAAATGTCATCTTTGTACATCTCGCTATTTTCGAGATTTCTTACTAGATGACCTTTCGCTTTTATATCTGTACTAAATATCTCTCATCTATCTAAATGTAATCTAATATATAATGCCGAAAAGTTTGTTTGTTTGAACGCGTTAATCTCCGGAATTACTGGTCCGATTTAAAATTTCTTTCAGCGTTAGATAGCCCATTTATCGAGGAAGGCTATTGGCTATATATCATCACGCAAAATTTTTTCATTTAATATTTTACGCGGATGAAGTCGCACGTACTACTAAGTAAGACTATATATTTTTATAAAACAAGGAGCAAACGGACAGGCGGTTCACCAAAGTGACTACCGACGCCCATGGACAACTGCAATATAGGCGGGCTCGCAGATGCGTTGCCGGCCTTTGAGGAATGAGTATCCTCTTTTCTTAAAGGTCCCTAAGTCGTATCCGTTCGAAAATACCAGAGCTGGCAACTGATTCCACAGAGAAATTGTGCGAGGCAAGATTGTGGACTTTAGAACATTATTTTACGCTTTTACTATGGAAAAAGGGAAACTATAAAATTTAGTTATTCCTAAAATACAGGTTTTGTACTTGTCCAAAACATTATGCCAACTCTTATCTTAAGCTTTTAAACTTAGTTCGACAACCAATGAGGACTACTAGGCTGAAGTAGATGTATCATTTTTAAAAGTTAGTATGCATAAACAATTCTTTTTAGTCTGTAAAATCCCACAGCTGGGCAAAGGCATCGTCCTTCTCATCCAACTCTCCCTAACAAAAAATATTAATGTAATTTTAGCAATTTTTTCCTTCTATCGGTGTCGTCCGTCATTTTCGGCACGATCCCAAACCACGTCGCTTTTTTATCCAATTACTGGTCGTGAGCACATGCGGCCCCATAAATCGAAACTCCTGTATCATAAACATGATAAATAACTGAACTCTATATAAATCAAGACTATTTTGAAATTATACAAGGGGATATATTTTACTAATGTATAATTGAAGAGATATTTGAAATGCATGTTTGTAAAGGCGAAATAAAATGTGACTTTGCATTTACGGCATTTATATGAAAAAAAAACAGGTACATAAAATATCTACATACGAGTGCATAAAAGCTTTGGTAGGTATATAATTTCAAATTTATATCTTGATCTATTGTTATTTATTATCCTATGTTATTTATATACAGAACTAAATGACACACTGACGGCTGTCCCTAAGGTAGACAATTTAATGCCTGTGTTATAGGAAAAAGACGCCTGTTTTACACAGATATTTTTTTTAGAAATATATAAATACATACATATAGATAATACACCCAGATTCGAGGTGGGAATCGAACCCACAACCCCCGGAGCGGAATTCAGGGTCACTGCCCACTGCGCCAACGGGCCAGTGAATTTTTTTAGCCAGTTAAAATATTTCTTTGTTATCATGACAAGTAGGTATATATAGACCTCTGATATAAATCAGAGGTCTACCTATCTAAATTAAATCCTGCAGTATATTTAATTATTATTAATTGCCTAAAATCTATATTCTATGCTAATATATAATAATAATAATAAATATAAAGGACTATAAGACACACGGACGTCTGTTCCTAAGGTAGACAACTTAATGCCTGTGTTATAGGTAACACAAGCCTGTTATACACAAATATTTTTTTTTAGAAATATAAATACATACGCGTCTGTTACGCAATACGTTTTAACAGATTTAGTCCAGATCCATAAAACTCTATTGCATCACAGCGTGTTCCTTACTAAATTTTCTTTTTTTTCCAGCTGATGTTTGCAACAAAAACAATCCTTTATGCCTAAATCCAGTCACTGAATTTTTTTTCTTGTTCTTTAAGCGTGCAATAAATTTATATTTATTATAGCGAAATCTATACTTAATATATAAAGCTGAAGCGTTTGTTTGCTTTCTTGAATGCGATAATCTCAGGAACTACTAGTACGATTTGAAAACTCTTTCAGTGTTAGATAGCCCATTTATTGAAAAACGCTATAGGCAATTTTCACGCAAAAATTTAATTTTTTTACCTAATTTTACGCGGATGAAGTCGCGGGCACAGGTAGATTATTTATACTTTGTTTTATTTGGTATTATGCAAAAAAAAGCTACAAGATCTTTGATCTGTAGGTCGAAGAACAGAAACAAAGATCGTCTTGTAAGTACTGAGAGTTTTCAATGTAAGTACGTCACGTATGGAAGTGACGTCCCTGGTGCCGTTTACTTATAATTTACGGTCCTTTATTAAGTAATTGATTTCGGAAGAGAAAATTACCAGCAGTAGATCTCCTGGCTCTAGTCTTAGGTACATTGCACTGTTGCACACATAAATAACAATGCATTTTCAATTAAGATTTTTTTTTTTCTAATAGTCCAGTTTGTCTAGTATTTTATACAATACCTAACGATTCTCGCTAGGCTATGTTCAAAATGTAAAATGGATCAAAAGAAAATTATTAATGTCAATATCACAATTATATTTTAAATAGAATTGTTGTTTTTTTATCAAGTCCATAGTGTCCAATAAATATTCAAATAATTTTTTTGTGCACCCTGTTATTGGAACTACAAGTTATATAAGTTTGGCGTGAAACAGCTGTGAAACAAAACTTTATAAGTCGAATAACTCCAATATTAAACTCTAAGATAATCGTTTTAGTAGTAGTCAAAAAGTTATCAGGCAATTTATTAGCAATCTATGAACTAAGATCAGAAGTATTCAATTGGGTGAACCAACTTTCTAGATCACGATTACCCTTTTTTCTTGTACTGGATCAAAATAAGCACATTTTTTTAATATTGCAAGGGGTAAACTGGCAGACGGTTCACCTAAGTGTCTATAGACGCCCATGACTATCTACACCACCAGGTAACGATGTCAAACTAAAAGCAAAAAGGCATAATAAAATTAAAGCTAAATTGTACTCTGGTAATAGACCGGGATAATGCTATGTAGCATGATAGGCCCATGACAGCATTATCAATATTATCACAGATTAGTTGTTAACATTTCAGATTCGAGTGTACTGGATGAGATTGGCAAGGGATAAGGGAAAGTGGCATAAGAAAACGGAGTCCTATGCCCAGCAGTGGGTTATCAAGAGCTGACAGTGAATTAATCAATGCGAGAGTGCTCTTTTTTTAGGTTTCCTGGGTGGTAGCGGTTCTGGAATGCCGGAGTTGATAGCTTATCCCAAGTTTAAGGAATTTCGTAAATTGACACAGTGAGAGCGGTCATGTATTTGTTTTTTTATATGATACTAGTATGATGAGGCCAGTCGCCAATGTAGTCAGTGGTTAGGATTCTTCAATATCAAAAACGTTCACATAAAAAAAGTTATAGGGAGCCAACTTTAAAAGATACATACTGAAGCGGACTTTTATATAGAACTTTTAATGGGGAACAATACCGGCATACATGATTTTGGTGAAACTTAAACCGTTTACGCAGCACACGCAACGGAAACACTCAAAAGGGGAATAACGATCGGTACTCCTGTTCCAGTGGTCTTAGCGTGATGATATATAGCCTATAGCCTTCCTCTATAATTGGGATGTCTAAGGATCTCGATATTTCTTCAAATCGGACCAGTAGTTCCGGAGATTAGCTCGTTCAAACAAACAAACTCTTCAGCTTTACATATTGGTATAGATTATTTAGTATTGGCACAATACTAAATAATATGTGAAAATGATAGAAACATTCATGAGATGGTGCGTCGCTTTGAAAATACGACATTTTTCTTACCAAATAATTTACGATACGATTTTCCCTTTGGCGATATAAAAACTTTTTCCCGCATACCAGCGGTTGTGCGGGTCAAATTTATTGGGTCATTCCTCGTGGCTATTTTTCAAGTAATATTGTTTTGTTTGCGGTTATTTATATTGCGAAATTTTGAAATATTTTAGAATCCTTGTCACAAATGTTATATGGAGCGAATATTGCCTTCAGTAAATATTATCTTAAGAAATCAAAAAGCTAAAACATCTATACTTAATGTACAAAGCTGACGAGTTTGTTTGTTTAAGCGCGCTTATCTCAGGAACTACTGATCCGATTTGAAAAATTCTTTCAGTGTTAGATAGCCCATTTATCAACAATAGGTTAAGTTTCTTGTAATTACTAACACAATGATCCATGGTGATTGAAATAAAAGATTTATTATTATTATAAAAAGTATAAATCTTAAAATAACCAGATAAAGTTTTACGTGATGGTACTGAAGCCTTAATGCGCGAGTCTAAGTCGCACTTGCCAGGTTATTTATATAGCTGTTTCCTATTGCACACATCGACTCAAATAAATATAGAGATTACAAAGGTTCTTCATAAGGAACAAATTTAGGGATCACGTCCATTAATTAAAGTATTCTACTAAATTTCAAAGAATACTTCGTAAACTTCGAAAAATCATTCACAGCCGGCATATTTGTAGTCGTAATTCTCTTGCCATCCTATGCCATCATATTGTATGATTGCAATGAAGTGCTGCTCGTATATGAAAATATTCGACATGATAAATTGTGTAGAGCGAAGAAACAGCTGTGTTGGCTTTCAATTTTCAAATACAAACAGGTAGCAGTACAACGTTGGAAGCAAACAATCGACTGTATATTAGTCGGTCCGTATATCGAACCGTTTTGTATCTATTCGCGATGTATGCGATACGATCATCAATACAAAACCCCGCCGCCGGTCTTATGTGCATTAATTGGCAACGCGTAGGCTCTGAACCAGCTCGCTTTCAACGTACACGAATATCGTTTTTTATTTTGCGTTTTGAAGCACCCAAAGAAGTTTGTTTTTATGCTTCGTTAAAAAAAATGTCTTCAATTTTACTGCCATGTATGTTTGTATAGACATGCAGGGTGTAAAAGACATCGTACCACAAACTTTGTGTTAAGGCTACACTTAATGTCCCAAATAAATTCACAAAAATCATTCATCTCGGTAATAAGAGATTACAGATATTGCCATTCTCATCCCATTCTTGGGCCGCAATGTATCCTGAACATTGGGAAGCGATCGTCAACAAAATGTTGACGCGCAAAACAAGTCAACGACCCGCGCCGCGTTACCCCTGTTACGTACATTTAAGTTTTATTTACATTGCGGTTTTATCTAAAAATATTGAAGAAATTTGTTTCTCATTTAAAATCAATTGGGACAGATAGTAATAATGATATTATATAGTATTCAGTTAGAAAAAATGGTAAAAAAGTTGTAGATTTCAAGAAAAAGCCGACAAAAAATTTCACCACTGAGGTGTCTTCTTAACTCGCCCCACAGCCAAATCCTCTGCAATCTAAGCGGACCCTGGTACTTAACCGGGACAACGCTAGGAAGTAAACTCCCTCTTCCATATCACAGATTGTCACATTTTCTATACCTCCTACCCCTTGGGGTGACGTCACAAATTTTCCAAATTTTATGCATGTATTTTTTTAAATATATCAAAAAAGACCGGCAGTTTCAAGTTTTATTTCAATTTTGTTTTGGACTTTTTTAATTTTGACTTGTGACGCCACAAAGCCTTTGATCCCCCTCCACCTATTGTCACACTTCGGCGACCCCCTCCCCTCCCGCCTAACGTGTGACATAATTTATGGATGACCCCTTATGTAGTCGCTTCTCCGCCAACTCGCACGAAGGGCTTTGACTCCTCCTTTCTCATACGAACTGCTAAGATGCGGAATGTTCTTCCGGCGTCAATGTTTCCTGACAAATATAATCTCAACACCTTCAAAGAAAGAGTGAATAGGCATATTCTTGGTAAACGCACTACATCCTAGACTGCATTATTCTTTCTCGCCTGGTGTGATTACAGTCAAGCGCTAACCTATCGTACATAAAAAAAATATGGTCAAATTCTTTTTTTATGTACTATAGGTCAGCAGCGGGCGATCTCTTGTAACAGTTAATAACCTACGATTTACCTATTCACGAAATGTAATCCTTATCATTACATCCTCCCTATATATACATATACATACATATTATAAAACAATGTCCAAGGCCGCGTCTGTCGGTCTTTCGGTCTGTCTGTCTGTTCGCGATAAACTCAAAAACTACTCAACGGATTGTCCTACGGTTTTTACCAATCGATAGAGCGATTCTTGAGGAAGGTTAACATGTATAATACATATATTTTATAGTAGATAAAAGTCGAAAATTTGAATGATTTGTAACGTGATGTCGCAAAAAATTTATTTTTGTGCGGCTTACATTGCGTGCGCTGGCTAAACTATACAAGATAGGTCAAAATAATGTACTAGGAAATTGTATATCTTAAATAGATCTATAAGAAAGTCCGTGATGGCATGTCTTTTTCCTTTGTATAACCCACAATAACCATTTTTATCTTTTACATATTACAAAAAAAATTTGAACTACTTACGAAGCTATTTTAAAGAATAACGTGTAAATCCTTATCAATTTAAATATGCTAGATACGTTATACATTTTATGCAGATCAAAATGTCCTTTACAGCATATCATTAAAATGAATATCTTAGAACATATGAGAGATTTAAAATGTATAGTCAGAGCGGCCGGAAGGCTGGCGGCCAGCGCGCGCAGTTGCGGTGAGCGACCAATAGATAGCGCTGTTTTGTAAGAATAAGATAACGTTCGGGCAGAACGTCTGCCGGGTCCTCTAATATAATAAAAACCTTTAGTTTTACAGTATAAAGTTCAATGTTTATTACATATTTTTGTTCTAGTATATACGCCGAACCTATTCTGACCTGAATTCAAGGACTTTTTTTGTTTGTTTATTATTATTATGCTTTGAAGTTCTGAAGTAGCCGGGCATTGTCCTCATAACTTAAATTTACGTAAATATATTCTCAAAAATATTAAAAGCTTTTATTTAACTTACAACGTATTTTTGCTCGGATTGAATCTTACAACTCAATGTTGGAGCAGATACCTTCAACCGACTGAAATTTTGCACGTTTATATGTATCGGATGACTGTGAACTTCATTATTAAACGATATTCAGTTTTTTTACATCGTCTTTGACGATATTCGCAGCACGCATTCTGTCAATGTTATGTTAAACACCATAAAGTTACATTAAAAAAGTTTAAATTGTCAAAAGCGCTAAGGTTATAAATTAGAAATAATTTAATACGGTGCTTAAGTATTCTTAAATTTCATAATTTACCGCGCTTTTTTCATAATTTTGTTTTTCATAAGAACTCCTGACAATAACAAACACGACAAAAA
>JANCMC010003233.1:54857-97610 GCA_024363005.1 Charaxes varanes
ATAAAAAACAAAATGGGAGTAAAATAGGATTGATGAAACACAGATGAACTTATCCAAGTTCACCTGTGTTTCTATATATATTATATCTTAGAAATTATAATTCTTAAATAATAAAAAAATGATCTGTTTTAGGGAAACAGTAGAAATATGGTGTACCAAGATGTTTCTATAGAGAGGAAAGCTTTTGTATGGAGGACACTACAGGAGCACAATGAAACCAATGATAGCGTCTGCAGAAATTCTGTCCAAGGGAAGGATTTACTAGTTGATGATAGAGGTAAATATCACTCCCTTTCAGGGTTCTGTTCCTCTAAAAGATAAATAGAAACCCCTATAGAATCACTTCATTGTCTGTCTATCTGTCAAGACTCTTTTTCTCAGGAACGCTTAGAGCTATATAGTAGAAATTAATACTAAATACTGAAGTCTGTGGTCCCTTGAATATGCAAAAACATCCCTCTCGAAGTGTATGCAATCAAAAGATTGTTTTTATAATATATCTCATATATTTGCAAAGGAAACCAAAACCTTTAGAATTATGAAATTTGACAAGAAGCTATCTTTTTGAAAAAAAAAGTATATAAAATATAAAAATATGTGATGTTACACTAATGGTTTCGAAAATGTGACAAGGATGGGGGGTGTAAAAACTCACAAATTTCATGTGATGTGTGTATGGATGACCCCTAATTTAATTTGATTTCTTTATCTTTGCTGTCTGAAAATACTTTCACTGCCCCATGTTTGCAGTGGGCAGTGACCCTTCCTTCCGCTCTGGGGGGTCATGGATTCCTTCCTTCCTTGAGTCTAGTTGTATTACCTATATGTATTCAAAGTTCCAAAAATATTTATATTTATGTATAACATGCGGTGTTTACCTATGACACAGGCATCACATTCTCTGCCTTAGGAACAGATGTCCGAGCGTCCTACAGTCCTATACATTAAAAGAAAAAAATTCAATTTTATGTTTTATGGATTTCAGGGTATGTATGCCAAAGAACAGATTTGGCAAGAAATGGTTGTTGTGCCATAGATGCAGAACATACTAAAAGATACAGCTGTCATTCTTGCAAAGAAAATAACTGCTGTATTTTATACGAGTACTGTGTTTCCTGCTGTTTGGATCCCAACAAGGTATTTTAATTTATCACAATTTGTATTCTTAACGTTTTGTTACAATGGTATTGTTGTCGCGTTTTGTTCGGTTTGTGAGACTTCCCGGTGGCCTAAACTCGTCATTAAGGGCCGGCAGCGCCTCTGCTGGCCTTCTGATCGTGCAAATGTCCATGGGCGCCGGTAGGCACTTCGGTGCCTGTTGCCTGCTCGTTTGCCCGCTTGTTACATAAAAAAAATAATTAAGGATTAAAATTCACTTCAAAACACTCGAAGCTGTCATGACGTCGCTATGTCGTTATTATGGCCGATTTCTATTTTTACTTTCCTTTTTTTGTTTATCCTTATTAATCTCACTCGCAATATAAAAAATAACTACCTTTGTGAAGCTTTATGTATCTTATTTTATCAGATAAATACATAATTGAAATGATTTCTGATTACTGTTGTCATGCCTATTTCTAAGTACTTATACGATACTAGCGGACCCGTCAGACATTGTCTTGCCAGAGTTTTGGCTGGTATGCTATTATACCGGAGTCAGACGTAGCTTCATTTGAATGATTATTTCAACGATCATGTAGTGTGGCCGGGGACCTTGTGTTAATACACAAAGCTTTGTAGAACTTTGTAGACTTCAAGGACAAAAATATACAAACACTTTGAGCTATGTCTGGCTCCGGTATTATAGTTAACCATCATCGGCTGGCCCGTTGGCGCAGTGGGCAGTGACTTTGCCTTCCGCTCCGAGGGTCATGGATTCCATTCCCACCTCGAGTCTGGGTGTATTATCTATAATGTATGTATTTATATATTTCAACAAAAAAAATGTTTGTGTATAACAGGCGTCTGTTACCTACAATTTTTTGTCACCTTTTCTTTTTCAGCCTTAATAAGATTATCATCATGTGGAACCGTAATATCAACAATCATTGCCCGGCGCGATGATCGATCCACTACCACGATATCAAGTCTATTGGCGGCAATATACCTGTCAGTGATAATGGATCGATCCCAGTAGAGCAGGGCACGACCAATTTCTAGAACTGGTGCAGGGTTGTAACTGTAGTATAGAACCTCCATTTCGAGTAAATCATATTGAAGAGCAAGTTGTTGATGGATTATCCTGACTACTTAGTTATGTCTGTGCAAATACTCATCATCAAGATGAGAACAACCGGAAACAATATGCCTGAGGGATTCCCCAGGGCGGTGACATGCTCGACACAAATCGACAGTGTTCCGTGCCCCTCGACCACAAAGGAAAAAGGGCAAACACTTCAGCCAAGGACCGAAATAGAGAGTGTATTGAGTCGCGAAATAAAATAAGGGTAGAAAGAGTGTGGAAAATCTTGCCTATGTATATGTATGGAGTTGATATTACCGCCAAAAACAGAAGAAACTGAGAAAAATAAAGTTAACATTTAAAAAGAATGGAATTTTAAGCTTAGACTTTCGTAAGAGGCAATCGAACTAGAAAGCTACCCAAACTTTGATATGGACAGTGGATTTTTGCCACCACCAGCCTGGAATGCTTAACTTTATAAAGGAAAACTCACGCAAAGCAAGAAACCACACCGCTTCGTAGTGAGTTCATTTTGAAGAATCCTGGATGGGTTTGAAATTGGTCGGATAAACCCTATTTTCATCACATGAGATAAATTACGTGTTTATAAAAATTTTAAAAATAGTAATTTTTTTTAAAATCTTGAGTGTACAGAGTAGGCCCAAAGGTAGCCAAGATAGGTCGGAGTTTGAACCAAGTACCTTACGTACTTGCGTCCCTCCTTGTATCATGAAGGTGCTGAGGTACTAAGTACTGAGATTAGTTCAAATACTGACTTATACATCAAAACTTACGTTTCGTTTTATTAGAGTGTCAATGCCATAGACAAAATATATATTTTTTTATTTAATTAAAGTATTTTAAAATCTTCTCAAACATTAGTTATGTGTGCACACTAGTAATTGGCTTTATTACTCAATTATCCAATGATAAGCTATAATAATAATATAATAAATTCTTTATTTGTAACCAAAAGATTACAAAACCAGCCAACCAATATGTTTTTGTAACCAACGTTACAAAAACATATTGTAGTAACAAATAGACTAGCATACTGGATATCATGTTGAACTCTAATACCCCAACAAGGATGACCTGTACTATAGGTATCAGCGGATTTTCCTCCATCAAGGTATATATTAAATAATGTTAATTTGACTGAATCTTATAACATTGTTTTAAACAATAAGATGTAAAATCGACCAAGAAATTGGTTTGCCACGCTAAGGTCGAATGTCGTTTGCACGTCGATTAGTTAAAAGGCTCATTTTTGCTTGTTATTCACTACGTTATATTGTAACAATAACCCTTAGACAAAATTTTCTTTAAGTGGGAACTGACATCCAAAATATGCACGAATTATAGATATATACCTCCGCCTTGAATCACTCTTTTTACTCGTATTGGTGAAGACAGCATTAAAATCGTTTTCTAACCAAAATGTAGAGTCAATTTAAACTTTACTGCTATTCAATAAAGTTCACATTAAGTTACAAGCACTCACTGTTGTCTAAGCAACGTGGGTGTGTTCCTATTATATAATATTATACTGCGTTATAAGGGTGCCGTGTTGTAGGGAGGACTACAGTATATAGATATGCAAAGTCCAAATATTATGTAATGATGTCATTACGGTTAGTGCCAAAAATAAAAGAAGCCACACCACGCCGTGCCCTTCCTTTTATCAAAAGCTTATCTAACAACGTATTCTCACACATAACCATTTTTTACTAACTCCATCGATAACCTAAGGTCGTCATGTTTTGACAACGAATGATTAAAATCTGTCTAGTGTGCGATATCAATTTTTAACTAGCGGGTAACCGTTACTTTGCTCTCTGTGTGTACTATATAATTATTTTATATATAACAAGGGGGCAAACGAGCAGGCGGCAGTCACGTAATTGACTACTGACGCCCATGGACAACTGCAACAACCAGAGGGCTCGCCGGCCTTTGAAAAAAGACTATGCTCTTTTCTTGAAGGTCTCTACGTCATATCCGCTCGGAAATACCGAAGCTGGCAACTGATGCCACTAAGGAACTGTGCGATAATTATCCTAGATAGGTGACGACGGTACTATAGATAAAAAATCACCGTATTAAAACTTTTCATCGAAGAAACGAGGGAAACAAATAAGGAAACTCGATTATCTGGATCACATCACGTGATGTTACGTCATATGTATTCATCAATAGTATGAACTATTCCAACTCATAATGCAAGGCAAAATAAAAGGCAGCCGAAGACCTGGCCATAGACGAATTTACTGGCTTAATATCCCACACCAGTGATTTCATATAAGTTTTAGATCATTGTTTAGAGCAGTTTTCAACAAAGTACAGCTAGCCATGATGGTTGCCAACCTCCGCTAGGAGATAGTCCAAGAAGAATTGACAGATTTTTGGGGAGCGCTTAAATACCTAATATATAAAAAATCTTGTCTGATATCTGATATTTTCATATTTCTACCACTATTCCAATGTTAGTTCAGAGTACAGTCGTATCATTTAGGTTTATACCACAATACACCAACGCCGGTGGCGTATGAACCGGGTACCTTGCGGAATTCAGTCCATACCTTATACCGTTGAGCTATTGAGGCTCCTATATTACTGCGCACTGACCTCAAGTAACCTTTGTTGTCCTCCTGTTCGGCCAGGCCCTTGATGGACGCCATCAGCAGGTCGTCGTAGCCCAGGAACTCGTCCAGCACGAAGCGGGAGAAGGTGTCACCGAAGCAAGCATCCTTTTGGGGGTCCAAAGTGACTATCTTGACGGGGATCTTCAGACGGAGTCGCGCGCTCGGCGACAGTCGCAGGAACCCATACTCAAGAGAGTATTCCAGGATGTAATCCTCATCTGAAATCAAATATTTCTATTTTAATCAACATCGTCATTGTGGACTTCGAATCATTCAAAAATATCATTAACTAGTTGCTACCCGCGACTTGGTTCGCGTAAAATTAGGTGAAGAATTTTAGCATGTCGATATGATAACCTATAGACGTCCTCGATGAGAACTGTACGTTCCTGAGGTCAGGGCATTCAAGTAAACAAAAAAACTCATTTGGCTTTATATATATGTATTATTTATTTTTTATGAAGAACAATAGGAATATTTTTTTAGGTATGTCTAATATTAACCTTTCCCTTCCTACTAAGCTTAAATTAAAAGCTTGTATTAGGAGTGGGTGCGACAATACCCCAACAGCGGTGGGGTTTGAACTGGGTACCTTGCGGAATTCAGTCCATACCTTATACCGTTGAGCTATTGAAGCTCTATAGCTCAACGACTCTTTAGCTATATATATATATTAGTATAGGATAACATTGAGGAGGTCATAGCTTAATCAGTGGTCGGCATTTGAGTCGATCGCCAAGTTAAGCAGTTCTCACTGCGGCCGGGTGATAGATGGGTGACCAATTGTAACACTGGTTTTCAAATATCTGACTCAATCCGTGTTTCGGAAATCACGTCAAACAATGCGACTCGATTAATGTCACTGAGTGATATTGGTCGTGAGGTTGTGGCGGTTCCGTGACGTCATACGGCAGTCGGTCATCTTAACTCTCCTCACAGCCGCAACCTCTGCAATTTTGGCGGACTCTGGTACTAGACCGGGAAAACGCTACGAAGAAAAAGTCTACCATCAATAACTTGAATTTTATTTAATAATTACCTTTAGATGAATCGTATTATTTATAGGATTTTTAAGGTTACTCGGCTGTTTCTGTTGTTGTGAAATAAAATACTTTTTTTATCAAAGTTTGCAGATCTAGGGTTCTGGGACCAAGGTCAGACACAAGCGCGAGGTAGCGAAAAACACGCAGAGTTTAACAAATTTTCTGATTGTTTCAGAATATAAATGGAGAAAAAGCTGTGGGACTATGTGGGTTGATTCAAAAAAATACCTAGTTCATTCCTTTGATAGCGTCCCCTTAATAAGCTAGCGAACAAATCGGTATGCGTGTCGCGGGCGCGTTTTCTAAGAAACGAGATAAAAACCGCCGGCGACACCGCGTTTATTGTGCCCTACGAATAATTCCCACCTCCTCCCAGACCAGACCCTTTGTGCGATCGCGGAGAAAATGCTGCACCATTCACGGTACAGACTCGATGAATTGCTACAAGATCTTCAACTCGCGCTGATATATCAATACACTGTCATTTATTTAAAGTATATCATGAATACATTTTTAAATATTAACAATAAAAGTAAAAATATATAAAAATTTAAATCGTAGTAAACTTAACTATTCTTACCTTATTAATTTGAAGACCTATGTATTGTACACAGTTTATCCAATAAATGACTTATCTATCTATCAACCAGCATCGGGGCAACGACCCAAGCAACCATTGGTTGGAGCTTCAGACTAAGAAACTGCCTCATAACACGAGCCGTCTCAAGCAATACCGCCTTCTGTATCCGACTCTTGATCCAACAGTCAAGCGGGAGCTTTATTAGGTGTTTATTAAAGCTCATCGGAAGCAATATTATTATTACTATATTTTAGTCCACGAAATATTTCATAAAGTTTCTTTCTCTATGTAGCACAGGCTTTATTACTAGCTGTTTCCTGTGATTTTGTCCACATAAATTTAGCCCCTAGACTTTCTAAATCTGGCCTTGTGGAAAAACAGTTTTTAACGGATGTCTAATAATTAAAAACAACCTCCTTGCTAAATTTTATTGGGTTGTTGAACATATAGTACCTAAGATATGATAAAAATGACGTATATTAAACCACATTTTTGACTTTTTGCCTGGCCCGTTGGCGCAGTGAGCAGTGACCGTGCCTTCCGCTCTGGGGGTCGTGGGTTCGATTCCCGCCTCGAGTCTGGGTGTATTATCCATATGTATATATTATTTTACGCAAAAGAAGTCGCGGGACTCAACTAGTATAAATATATCTTTATACTAAAGTGCAACTATTTATCTAAAGGCCGAAGTACATCCTATAAAACCTTTGTCACCTAAAGTAAAACACTTCGCCATTTGCCGGGTGGTTCAAAAAAGCCGAATAATATTCCAGGCCAGTCTTTACCATCAGCCTATATTACGCATGGAGAATCGGAAGATCCTATCAATAACGTGTTAAACTAGCAATCATCCCTAGCAAATTCGCAAATATAAAAATTCACTGAAGTACATCCTATAAAACCTTTGTCACCTAAAGCAAAACTCTTCGCCATTTGCCGGGTGGTTCAAAAAAGCCGACTAATATTCCGGGCCAGTCGTTACAGTCGGCTGGTCTGGGACGCCGCATACATAAAACATAGAGACTCTTTGCCGCATCGCGCCGCTATGATCTAATAACGTGCTGCGTACTACAAAGAAGATGCCCATTTACTTCACACGACACGAGTATTTGTCTACAAAACGAATAAGTATAAGTTTAATGTAACGTTGGATTTAGTACAAATAGTTGTTGTGCACAAAATAATGAACTAGTGTGTTTTTGTGTTCAATAATTTTCCTTTTCTTTTTCTAGCTTTAATGTAACAAAGTTGGTCATTTACAAGGTTCAATTCCAAAATCAAGATTTGCTAAAGAGCCATGGAACATAGCATAATAAGTTTTAAAAGTACTGATCGAATTCGGAACACCACCCTGCATTCCATGGAGTGATGGTTATGGGAAAAAAGTCAGCAAAACTCAAGTGGGAATAGGCTGGACATGTGGCACGAATGGACTCCCAAAGGCAAATGGACTCCCACCAATGGCCGTCGAAGACCAGCTAGGGCGAGGAAGAGGTAACGCGACAACTTGGATGTCTTTGCGAGAAAGGAGTGGATAGTTAGGTCTGGATAGATGAGAGTGGTCTAAGAGGGGGCTACTGTCACGGACGATGTAGCGGGAGTGACACTAGCAGGAAAGCAATATGCATGGAGACAAAAAGAGGAGGTCGTGGCCTAATCAGTGGTCGGTATTTGAGTCGATCGCTAAGTTAAGTTGTTCTGGGCGCTACCGGGTGATAGATGGGTGACCCATTCTAGCACTGGTTTATATTTGATATCCGACCTCCTCCGTGTTTCGGAAGCCACCGCTAACCCCTCACTACTACCCCGATAAGCCCTCGCTACACTACCGCTAGGCTACCGCTTAACCCTCGCCACACTACTGCTAGACCTTCGCTAAACCCTCAATACGCTGCCAATAGTCCTCCGCTAAACCTTCGCTACACTACCGCTAAACTTTCGTTAAGCCCTCGGTACACTGCCACTGCACTACTGCTGCTCTGTTTGACCGCGGCTACATCAGTGCTACGTCTCTTGTAGTCTGAAGAAAAAGAGAAATTAAAATTAAAATTTTAATAATACAAGGTAATCAACTCACAACGCAAGTCACATTTTTTCATAAGATTTAAGACTTTGAGTGTATAATAATACAGTTTATTTTGTTTTTTATATCGGTGTTGCAAACAAGGTCACTTTTAGTCCTCCTGTCATAGTTATTTGTTTTACTATTACGATACGAACGGACAGGTTATTCAATTTTAGCGTTTATTAAAAACGCACTGTTAATCAAAGCGCTTCGTTAGCGTATAAAATTTCGTCCTTACAAAGACCTCGTTCAATTTTATTTTGGCGGCGTTTTAAAAGTGGATTTCACTTAATTCGTTGTGGGGTTTACGGTTCCAACTAAATTTATTTAGAACCGTCGTTTATTGCTCTATGTAAAAAAACTAAAGTTTTCAGTAGACATTTTTATAATCTCTGAATAATACATAATTCATTGTTGAAAAATATTATTAAATCTAACTGAGGCCGTAGTTTTAAATTAAGAGGTACTTTTTATGAACACTAGGACTAAATTTTATATAACGGATTTCAAATAATAATTCTAAAGTAACGTTCTTGTAACAATAATTTTCCTTCATTCATTATCAAAAATAACTACATAAAGGCATACAAAAGTAGTAAATAGGTACTAGATTTCAAAAGAACGCTTTCTTTTGTGTAAGATTTATGTCGGAATAGTGTACTATTTTTTGGCGATCGGATCACGAAAGACACCTGCTACCCTGAAAATGGAAGCTGTCTGCCGGACGACATATTTTTACATTAAAACGCGGCAATTTTCAGATTCACTTGTGCATTCTTCTTCCTAGCGATATCCCGATTAAATACCAAGGTCCGGTGATTAAGATTCATAATTTATGGATGAATTAATAATACTCAACATATATTTATTCACATAATTCCTCAAGGAACCGAAATAATCGAAAAAAAAATTGGCCCTGAGCGAGTCAAGACACGCCTTTATAGAAGGATTCCGTATCTGATACGCGATAAACGTATTTGTTAAATAACTTCAAAAGTTGTTTTCCGATTTTGCGTTAAATATCTTTCCTAATGCGATTTTAGCATGTCCTATTAACATGGAAAATTTGAAATCTCTTGCATCTATCAAGGGGACAACCGTGGAAAATGCTTTGAAGGTCAATTACTCGGAAATGGTAGCCATAATAAAAAAGCTGTGTATAAAAGCTTGCCTTTTTTTTAAACAGTTATTAATGATACCACACACGATGGGTTAAAAAAAACACAAAAATTTTATCCCCACTTCACATGTATGGGAGCCACTCTTAACATGTAAATTTTTTTTTTATGATTTCAAAAATAAAATTTATACAGAATACATAACTGCACCAAATTTCACACATTTCTGTTCATTGGCGGACAGACTTACGGACGGACGGACTGTGCGAAATTTAAGGGTTTCTTCTAGGGCTACGGAACCCTAAAAATTACGTCATACCTGACACTAAGGATAAAATTAACAAGCAGTAAAAAGTAGTTATTATGCTACCTACGTCTACCTAAACCTACGTCATGTTGCTTGATACACGATTCTGGGTAATTTAATAAAAAACATTGTAAAAACTGTAATTGAAGTTTTTTAACTTAATAAAATTCACACGTGTGTGTATTTCAAAGAGTAAAATGATATACATTGAAAGTTTTTTCGTAACAATGAATACTTATGTTAATCTCTACATTAAGATACATTCATTGCAGTCGAATTAAAACCAAATAAGAAGGAGTAAGAGCCCTACGTCACCGAGACGCCATGACGACGTCGCCGGCTATGTATCTATCCAAACTATTCATATTAAAATTTAGGACAGGTAATTCACTTGGCAACAGTTTGGCGACGTTGCCAAAATAGAAGCATAGCTACGGCTACTACTGGCTACTCCATTGACAACTGCAGGTATCCATGGATACGTATACTGGCAACGTCGCCATGGCGCCTCGGTGAGATAGGGCTCTAAAAGCGTTGCCCTTTCGTGTTACCGTCTTGAATATAAGAAATATATTGGGCCTATGGTTATATAACTTTTATTTATCTTATCGTACTCGTCAGGTCCTGGCTTAATCAGTGGTATGTGAGAAAGAGGTTCTGGTACCCCGACTTGCCGGCCCAATTCGGCCCATAGACTAAAAATACTACAAGCGTGGCGCTATCTCTAATTATGTGTACAAAACTAGCATACCAAAGTTAATATTTATCGATTCATGGAAAACTAAACCACTTTGCTTAAATCCGCCTTAACCCGAAACTCGAAAACCACACCACTGAACCAAGTAAATAATTAAACAATTGAAGCTTAGTTTATCACTTTTTGTTAATTAAAAACTAAACTATTTACTTTTAATTGAAACTAAGTTGTATAGTATTTCAGACATGGATTTTCCATTACTAGAAATTCTTTACATATGGCTAATAATTCCGTCACCCCTCTTACTAAGCGGAAAGCATGTGGGTGCAAATCCCACGGGGTCCGTACCGATTACAGTCCTTCCTTTCGATCGTTGGGCTGTTGAGCCTCTTTTCCTCCATTAGTGGCATCAATTTGTTAAGTACTATATTTGTAATATCTGGAAATAAACAATAAAAATTAATAAATAAAAAACATTCGCGGCCCGCATACGGCCCGCGGGCTACGCCTTACCCACCGCTACGCTATACCAATCTAATTTACATTCTACGTAAATTTCATATGTTTTATTAATAATACTTTAAAAGGCGAAAAATATATAAAATCGTAGCGCTTTAATGTAAACGGGGTCATGTATCCTAACGAATTTAGGTAACCTTGAATCGCACGCACCGTTTTTTTTTACAATACCACTTCGACAGAGCACGAGATAATAATATTCGGCTTAACAGATTTTTGGAGTCCGTTGGCAAATAAACGGTCAACTTATTGGAATAATGTTTTTTTAATAACAGTATTTGTACTAAACTGTCTGGTCGAAATTCGCTCACATACCTTTTTGACTACAATAACATATATTGTTCTATTCACGGAAAAATAAAATTTGACAATTAATATAACATACAGTTGTCACGATTCCGCTTTGACATCATCCAACACATGTGTTTGTAAATGATGTAAATTATCTGGCATTGGTGTGCATGTGGTTTTATTTTAATAATTTAATATATTAATGTTGCATATTATAAAAAAATATTAGCATTCGCACACCTTCCTCAATATGAACTATAATTGTGACCAATTTCCTACTCCTCCGTACACACAATTTCCGTAAAATGGGATGCTGGCTGCGGCGACCAGGGAAGTGTTCTGGAATCGAGGAGACACGACGAAGTGGGACGAGTGCTCTCTCCATTGCTTGTTGAGTGCTTTTAATTATTTTTAATGGCGGACCTCTAATTATTCTTCTTAAACTCAGAGATTGCTCGGAATAAACAGACGGACAGAGAAAAAAAAATTGTTTTAGGTATTATTTGGAATTATTTCATTTCGATTCGGCTGTCAATAATGGTCGCTGAATGTGTGACATTTTGTGACTACCCACGTTTTTCTTGTGCGCTAGCGTCGCCTGCCGGCGGCTACGGCGGCTACGGCGCCCGCGCATCAAGTAGTTTGCATCGGATGCTTGTCGGAGTTGGACTGCGTTTCTTCGCCGCGAAGTCTTTGTTTTTCAACTGAGCACGTTCGACTCCGCTCTGTAGATTTCGTCCAAAACGGAAGTAACTACGCATTGACATTATAGTGTTAATTAATCTGAATCCGTGAACCTCATATGGTGATCAAGTGTGGCGTCGGCGATGCCACTTCGCGTCGGTCACCGTGATCTGGGGACCACGCGGTAGTTGGCGCGTTGCTACAGGTCAAAGGTGGGGCTCTAATGTTACTTGCAGCTTTATTGACAATGCTTCGCGGTCAACAAATTGTATAATACATTTCATTTAAAATACAGTCCAAATGTGAAAATATCCAGCATTTCAGTTCTTTGAGCTCCCGCTACATTATGGCCTTCGAGTTCGAATTATTCAACAGGTAATTCAATCAATAATAAAAATAATTTCGACGTTACAAACGTACAGCTCAATTTTTTTTAGAAATATAGATTGAATTTGAACGCGTTCCGAAGTTTGCACCGAAACGCTCGACTCGAACGCAGGAATTAAAAAAATAAATATATTTGGATTCAAGACTGTCTCCGGCCGTACCGGTTATCGGTTTAACGGTATTTCGTATGACGCAGAATTAGTGTTGTATATTGTTTGTTACATCCTTGTTACCTAGCCGTTACAAGGGCGCGCATTTAACGGCATTTCCGACTCTGCTCGATAGAAACGAGGGGTTTTACCAGTTCCAGCAGAGGCGGCGAGCAGCGGTCCCTCTCGTGCGGAGCGCATCCGGGAGCACTCGCAGCGGTAGGCTGGAAGGTCGGGAAGTGGAAGGTGCACAAGGTCGGGAGGATCATACTATATATGAACTATTATTGTGCCAAATTAGTTATACTCCTCTGTCTTCGTAACTTTTGTAAAATGGCTCTGAAAGTTTTTGCTTTACATCTATCTACAATCTACATCTATCTACATATTTTTATTAATATATAGATAGATGGAGATTGACCCATACAACATGTTTGGACATTGTGAGACCCGGAACAAGTTACAAATACATGGGCCGTTAGGACACTTGTCCGTTTTAAAGGCTTTGTAACTGTCGCGGCTTCCGAGCTTTGTCCGGAAATGTAAACCTCTCCACGAACAGATAGTAAAGGTCAGCTATTGATTGAACATTTCCGTAGATTGGCGTTTTGTAGAATCTACACAAGTAAAAAAGATAGAACTGTTTTTATTTTATACGCTTTATAAACCACAATAGAAATTAACACAGAATAACATACAGCAACAAAAGAAGTACAAAAGGCGGTGTTATCGCTGAAGACCGATTTCTGTAAAACTGTATTTCATATACTAAAATTGACTCGGCAGACATTGTTCTGCCCAAACGTTAGTTAACTATTAAATATACGCGGTAAATGTATTAAATATTAAGTTAGATATCTATACTCTATTCTAATATATAAAACTAAACAGTGGACGGCATCCGAGTCGATCGCTTGGTTAAGCAGTTCTTACCGCGGCCAGGTGATGGATGGGTGACCCATTCTAACTCTGGTTTCTTAATAACCAACCTCATCCGTGTTACTGTCACTGAGTGATATTAGTCGTGAGATGGTGGGGGCTTCGGAGAAGACGTCAGACGGCATTCGGTCACCTTAACTCGGCCTAGACTCTATTCCTCAACTGAATAGTAATACCTGCTAACTTAGATGATGTCTAGAAGGTAGCATCTTAGTTATCTTAAATTACAACCACAGGACTAAAGAAGTATCACTTCCGCATTCGAAAAACCACACATACAAAGCAATACTTAAGATATAGACGTTAAAAAATGAAATTATTTTAATAATAAATTTTATACATAAATCACTTAAAGCTTTATATAATCGAATAATTTATATTAACATGTCGGCAGCTACTGATAACAGAACGGATTCAATATTAATTCAAAACTAATCATATTCCGTTAATATTCAATCAAGTGGCATTAACGAGAAACAATATTAGCGTCGATATTATGATACAAGTGTCATTTACGGGACAGAGATAATAATAATGTCGCCAGCACTTCATACACCTGCTGTCACATTCTACATATTTTAAGTGCTACTCCCGTTAATGTTAAAATCTTTTAAACAGACGTCTCAGTGGAAATATAAACATTAGTTTTTAATAAAATGAAGTAATTTAAAATGAAGATGTAACTGTACTCTATGTAAGACATACACCATGCATGTAATTTTTTTAATATACATATATAGTAATTTTTAAATTTGGTAAATAAATAAATCTATCTACCGGTTTTTACTTGCAAATTTCTCTCATTATTAATTGCGAATTTAGTATATTCAGTTTTCTTCCTTAATTTAGTGTCGTTTGATTCCATTAATTCTTTTCATTATTAACATTTCTTGGTTTCAAAATTCAGGAGGTTTCAAAAAATATATCTGTTTTATGTCTGATATATTATTAAATAGCGAACCCGGCAGACGTTGTCCTGCTCGAACGATGGGTTACTTACTATTAACTACATTATACAATCCTATATTATTTCCGTTCCCACCCCCTTTCCCGTTCCCATGCGGTTCCCGTGCCTTTACATTAGAAATAATTTCATACAGTGGTGACTAAGTGTAAGTATTTTTAAAATTTCTAATTTTTCGCGTAATTTTCTTAGCTTTACTTTTAAAAGTTTCTGTCATAAAAACCTTCTCCTGAGAATAACAAATACAACAAAAAGAGAATTAGCGAAATCGGTGCAGCCGTTCAAGCGTGATGCAATGACCAAGAGACATTGGGATTCATTTTTATATAATAATAATAGATTTATTAAACTTATCGTGTTATACATCTTGAATGAAGAGTCACTTCTAGTGAGTGTACCGTTTTGTACGCACGCCTTATTGCAAACTCGGTTAACTACAAAACTCTCTCTCGACTGTTACAGAGGGGCAGGAAATTGCCACACTTGATTGTTACAATATGTTTTCTTAGTGAGAGGAAATTATTGAAATTCCCAAATATTCCCGAGTTAAAGTGACGGGAACTCGGCGCGGGTAAAGCGCTAGGGAAATTATTACCATATTCCACGCGTTTCAACGCCACCGGATGTAGGCTTTGTGGAAAATTATTTGTCATATTAATGTCACTTGTTCCGAGTTTCCTGTAATGTTAACATATTAGATTTGACATTATTGCGACTTCCAATATATTATACGTTTGTTCCGTACATCAAAGCAAGGGGTATGTTTCGTTTAAAATATGATTATGTTGTTTTCTTTCACAACGGGTTTCAAACAACGATATCATAACTTGAAAATTATAATATCCTTGTTTGAAACCCTATTAACTGACAGAATCAGACGTTACTTTGCGGAAATCCATGACATGAATAATAAAGCAATAAATAATCGAGAATAAAGATAGACTTTACGAATAACCTTCGTAGAGTCTATCTCCTGATGATGCTTCGGTGTTGAATCGAAACGTGCGTTGAGGCACATCGGAAAATCAGTGTAGTGCTGTGCTTTGGCGGCGGATTCGGTGGTGTAGCTTTCGGATTGCAGCATTACACCGATTTTCCTTCGTATTCATTCGCGGATTAAAGCAAAATAATTTAGTTTTTCATGCATGAAACCCTATTGTCCTATGTAGGGTATTTAAAGCGAACACGATTGCGAAGCGATTCAAAGCGGTAACATGCGAATTTAAAGCAATACGGTGCGATGCGGCGGTTTTGTTCTTCGTGAGCGCGAATCGTTCTGCCGCAGGATAATCCTGTATTGAATCACATCACATTACACGCGAAAATATGAACCAACGGATTGCTTCAATCACTGATTCGCTTCGCGCCGCGCCGTTCCCGCTCCGCGCATGTATTGGTCACGTAGACCACTTTAATAGATGTCGCCTGTGTGTTTTTTTCAAGCCACGCCCCGCTTCGCACTCGCAAGGAATTCCCTTACCTTTAACACTGGGTTGGTAACTTAGGAAACTTATTTGCAAGCAAGAGGAGGTCGTAGTATTATTAGTGACCGGGGTTTGAGTTGATCGCTTAGTTAAGTAAGATGAACCGTGGCTGGGTGATAGGTGTGTAACCCATTTTAACACTGGTTTGCAAATATCTGATCTCTTCCGTGTTTCGGAAAGTACGTATAAGCGTAACTCCCGAGCAATTTTAATGAGTAATATTATATTAGTCGTGTGTTTGTGGAGATTTCTGAGATGACGTCAGACCGCAGTCGGTCATCTAAACTCGCTCCACAGTCCCAATCTAAGCCTGTTACTAGACCGTGATAACGCTAGGAAAAAATAAGAATAATTGCAAGCGAATATGATCGTAAGGTAAATCTTGTTAAAAAATTAAACGAAAATGTTACAGGTAATAGAACTTCCCTTAAGGTAAGTTAACTTCATCAATAATTACAGAATTTAAAATTGTTGTAAGTACAGTCATTGGCGTCATATTTGGATGTAATATAATTCCAAACGTTACATAACTACTTCTTCCAATGACTCAGTCTAGAAAAAATTTAAGTGGCAGTCCATTGACTACGAATTAGTCATGAAGGGACTTCATGATGAAAGCCGTCTTTTTAGTCCCACTGTCGTTCCGTAATGGCGTAATTATGTTGTTAGGCTCTCTGATTTTTTTTTCTTTATGATTTATGACGATATATGTACATACCAACTTATTTTTGGAAGTGACTGTTTATAACGCCGGAGGCAGATATAGCTCAAAGTGTTGGTACGTTTTTTGTCCTTGAGGACTATAAACTTCTACAAAACTTTGTACAGTTAAACAAACTCCCCGGCCAGACTACATGATCATTCAACTGAAGCTGTGTCTGGTACCGGCATAATACAATTTCTTGAAGCTTCAGCCATACAAACAGTTATGGTACAGTCGACGAAGAAAGTGCTTTATCATTTTGGATGACAGTTCCTACTTAAAGAAAATTTTGTTAAGAGTTATTTTTAGAAATTAACGTAATATATAAACAAGGAAAAATGTGCCTTTTAACTAATTGACGTGCAAACGACATTCGACCTTAGTGGCAAACCAATTTCTTGATCGACTATACCATTCGATGGTTTTCCTCAATCGGAGCTTACAAGCTTTATCCCGGCATTCACTACCTCGACGCAGACACGGACCGTACATTGTAACGGGATAAGGTTCTTATTTTCAAATAAAGTACTATGCAATCTTCTTATAATATTGTAAAGGGAGTTTAAGAAGATCATATCAGAATAAAGGAAAAAGTTATCTTTATTCGTATATCTCTTGTAAAAGCGAATGGTCGAAAATCTCCAAAACGCCGGGGCGTAAAAACATGAAATTTAGCAAGAGGTAGTTTAAAGACAGTAGACCTAAATTGAGATATAAGCTATCCTATCTTTCAAGTTGGATTAAACTGTACAAGGTGTATAAATTTGAATAAAATCGGTTAAGTAGTTTAGGAAGCCATCGCGGACAAACAACGTGATGTGTTATTTATATATACTAAGCAATGAACTTATATAACATTATGACTATGTGATAACCTAACATACCTTCTAGATAAAACCTGCAACCATGTATTTATAACAGAACATTAACAATTCCGTTGGTCTGTCAAACTATGAAGGCAATGTGACGCAGTGCTAGATTGCACAAACACTCTTCGGTCATGTTTGTTTTGTGAGCTTTACTTTGAGAGCTTTAGTTTACTGAGAAAGCTTAACGAAGCTTTCCTTAGACAAAAACTTGTTACTTGCACTTCAGATGGGCTATAACTTTTTAGTTATACGTACATATATACATTGATCTATTAATGTAACGTTATAATAGTAAAAATATCTTCCACATAAAAATATATCATATATATGAGATTATTCGAGGAGATCCTAGCTTAGTCAGTGGTCGGCATTTGAGTCGATCGCTAGCTTAAGCAGTTCTTACTACGGCCAGGTGGTAGATGGGTCAGATTGATTTTCAAATATCCGAATTCCTCCGTGTTTTAGAAGGTACGTAAAACAGCGAACCCCGATTAGTGTCCGTGTGATCCACCGGTGGATAGAAGTGATCAATAAAACATTCACAAAAATTAGCGTATTCCCCACTCGTGAAACACGCCGGCTCCGCCACGGGGTGCTGGTCTGACGGTGAGAGGTGGAGTGCCCTGGGCCCCGAGAAGCAGTCCGAGGTGAGTGCCACAGTTCTTGTCTCGTCTGGGATTTAAGCGCGACTCAAGAATACTCCCCTATGTGCGTACAGCACATAGGCATTAACTTATAACTTTTTATTTTGATTGTTTTATGTTGTTTGGATAATGCCATATCAACATAGCTTGTCTATGTTATAGGTAATTAATAGAATCGGGCGCCAAGGCTTAAAGGCACCGTATCTCTTGTACCTTCAATGTTTATTTATGCTTGTCATTTCTGAGAATGTTTGAAGGTAGCGCATAGGTGGTGGGGGTGCTTGTGACATGAATTGTAAACTGTTTTTACTAATCACCTTATGAATAATATTTGTAGAATCTTTTGGAGATAACTTGATGATGCTTCGGTCTCAAAGAGAAACTTACGTTGAAGCACATCGGAAAGTCAGTGTAGTGTGATGCTTGATGGCGGGTTCGGTGGAGTGGCTTTCGCGTTGCAACATTGCAGCGATTTACACTTGTATTTATTCACGGATTTGGGCAAAGTAGTTTAGTTTTTCATGTAAGTTATGTGTACAAAACTTGCTGCATCGCCACCATGTGATGTTTTTTTTTGGTTCAACCCCAGATATCCCAGCGTCAGCTCCTGAGGCGAAGCCTCTTAATAAAGCTCTTTTAATAGCAAATGCAATTCTAAACAGTATTTAAACGCAATCTCAGTTTTTAAACGCTAAAATAACAGAATGAAATAAGTCTACTTTATAGCACATAGCTTCTAAGCTCCATGTATATATATCTAAAGTGTGGCAGATAAATAAGAAATTTTAATAATCTAGTTCAATATCATAAACATTCATCTCTTGATCGTAACGCACAACGCTACGTTCTGCGGCGTGCGTTGCCAGATTCATATTCGCAAGGAAAAATCGCACACAGCGTCAAACGCTTCGTCGTGACGTTGCGTTTGAACCGCACAACGCTGCATTGTGCGGTTCTGATGTAGAGGTCAAAGCTTTACGAAATAATTAAAAGAATCTTAATACAAAAAAATTTATGAAACAATAGGACTAAACATCTAAGGAAGGAGCTAGTGATAGCTACCCGTCACATTCTAGCTACAGACTTAAGATTAAGTAAGTTGTATTGTGCTAATTATATGATATTACTATATAATTTATAGGCTTTTTGATGTTATACATCCTTGATTTCATTTTAAAAGTTATAAATGTTTTAAAACTAAACATTGCATTGAAGTTAAGAATAGCTTAATATGTTTTGACGTGATAACGTCTTATAAATCTACTAACGTTGGCTGCACGCGCAGAAAAGTGTCACGTTCCGCCTGAGCCGAGCGTGCAAGCGATATAGGCATGATTGACCTAAGAGTTCGGCGTTATCACGTAAAATTATCATCCGTAAACCGACTAAATACATAACCAATGTTTTTTTTAACTCGATTAAGTTTTAAACCTAAAAATTGTTTACAACTCACTTTTTAATATAAGGTTTTAGATATATTTACATAATGTTTAATATTGGGGGTATATATTCTTAGATTTAGAGCTAAGTTTAAAAGGGTTAAAAAATACATGTATCACTTTTTAGAATTTGTCCCTTACATGGAGCGTTTGTTCGACGAGGATGTGTTGCTTGGTGGTGGATGGACAGTCCATGAATCTCTTCGCCCGCTTGCATATTCAACACTCGCCGATCTAGTACATCACGTGCGACAGCATTTGCCACTGACTGACCTTGCTATTGCTGCCCATTTATTTTCTAAGAATGTACATGATGAATCACTTCCTACCAGGTTAGTTAATTTTGAAGTTTTTTCACATGAAACCGTAGCTATGACACTACCATTTTGGTTTTTTTTTTTTTATGGCAGGTACAATCATGTAGCAAATTGTTAAATGCTTATTTTTGGACTACATTCTAAACACTAAATTATACTATCAAACATCCACAATTACTCAAACCACCACATTGTTTTACAATGTCTAAACTATAAATACTGAATGATAACAAAATCGTTAAGAGGTGTCCGTTCCACCATATACGAGACAATGCTTTATTGAATGCTAGACTAATCTAGTAAACACATTTTCAATACTTTCTCCATCAATTTTTTAATTAAGAGACTTTTTATGATAGTATCCAAACAATGTCGTGCAAGTTGCTGCTGAACCTGGTGGACTGCATCCGGCAGCGCTCGGACAGTGAGGCGGGCGCGCCGCAGGGCCGCCTCCCCAAAGCACGAATTTTGTTAAGTCCAAATCCTCAGCCTCTCGAATTATTTAGACTTTGTATCTCGAACAAAATGTTATTTCGACGCGTAGGCACTTTAGTAGTACATGTGCAATGAATATATATATTCATTAACTTTCTAAGCCACATGGTTATGATCAAACCTTAACTAGTTTTTTTCGATCAGTACTTATTTGACCACTAACTAGCAACAATTATTTCAATGTGCAATTGATACCAATAAATATGGTAGCCACAATAAAACTTGAATCGAAGTTTTTGACTCAACACTTAGAAAAATATGCTCAAAAATCGCGCCTTCTTAAGTAGGAGTTTTAGCCATCAAATACTGTTTATCTCGAACTCCTTGTTAAGCGGAAGACTCAATAACTCGAAGTTAACGTTTAACGTTTCTCTTGACTATCGAGATTCCGATATAGTAAGTATGTAATACTAAATTTGGGAAAAGGAAGAATAAACAGAAACAAAATGTAACACAGATAGATAATATTAATTTCAAATTAATTCATGTTTAACCGCTGTGGTTCCTCGTCAGAGAGTCACTAACGGCCTATGCGTAAAGTGCGAAGATAATGTACTAGTTGAACACAGTAAATAGCCTATTAGAATATAAAAAATACTGTTTTATATGTATCGAAATCCATAATGATTTTTATTAACGTTTTCCGAATCTTCCCAAGTTACTTTATATTTATAAAAATATGTACCAATTATTGTAACATTTAACTTAAGAACCTATAATATAGAAATATCTGATTTTTCACGCTATATCTTTTAAATTAAATAAATATAAATACTTACTTGCCAACATGGAATTTTTCTTCTTCAAACTTCTAGATTTTGACGATGGGAATATTCCTCTCACGACACTGCCAGTTGGCGACATTGCCGCAGATTTGGGCGAATGTATGTCCAAAAGTTGCGAACTCTGATCGGTGGAAGGACCAATAACTATTTCGTCACGTTTCGACTTAGTCTCGCTGGGGGGAGGCTCTGGTTCGCCGTTTATGGGTGGTAGCTCTCTACGTTCGTTAGCTATCAGTTTTATATCGTGTTTTGTGATGTGCCGGAGAGGTACAGATATCTGTCGGGAAAAGGTAGACAAATTATATAAAATTTAAGTATCCGTTGGTAACATCAAAATAAAATTCTTTAAATCAACGTTCAATGTTCAACCGTCAATGTCAAGCGTCAACGCCAAATATGTTATTGTTGACTAATTAATTTGCCTCCCAAGAGACAGACAAAAAAAAAATAATAATAATTTGGGATAGGTATATTCATATACAGCTACTGAAACAATTTAATTTTGACGGTACAAACAGACAGTTCAATTTTAATTTATGTGTATAGATTACTGGTATTCAATTAACGGCCTTTGAAGAGCCAATACATCTATCTTGCTGGAAGCTAGTTCAACATAGAATAAAGAAGTTAAAGGGGCACTGTATTTTATTTATACGTGACCTATCTTATGATACACTTTATAAAGTAGATGTGGGTATCTAGATTAACTATTACTCAAGAACTACAACCGATTCAGTATATAATGTAAAATATGCTCTACTATATAATGATAGCTCCATAACTTTGCACATGTTCCGATCTGAAACCAAGACTTCGTTATGGTGTGGTGTCGCGGTGAGAACTTCGGGAAACAGTACGCCTTGCGTGGCGGTTTGAAACTAGTCTGACTAACGCTACGGAACGTTAATCTATATAGGTATGTATCAATATGAAAATTATTAACGACATTGTAAATTTCGTGATTTACAGATAGTTTACTAGTAGGATCATACCAAATTTGGCTAGGCAGGGGGAGGGACCACTGGCAGTGAAGGTGAGCATTAGTGATCAATATAAAGAGCGCGCATTTAAACCTATACCTGGGTTCCGGTTCGACGATCATGATTCGAAACTAGGCTGTCTAACGCTATGGAACGTTATGTATGTATATTATATTGGTTTGTATCTCATACGAATATTGGTGCCAACAAAGTTTGAGGAGGTCGTGGCCTAATTGGTGGTTGGCATTTGTGACGATCGCTAGGTTAAGTAATCCTTGCTGCGACCGGATGATAAATAGGTGACCCATTCTAACACCGATTTATATTTGATATCCGACCTCCTCGCTCTTTCGGAAGGTAAAACAGTGGAACCCGATTAATGTCACTTTGTGAAATTATTCGTAAAGTGTAGAGATCGTGGGGGTTCCGAGGATGACGTCCGATGGCTATCGGTTATCTTATCTCGCCCCACAGCCACATCCTCTGCAATCTAAGCGGATCCTGGTATTACTTGACCGGGATAACGCTAGGAAGAAGAAGAAGTCAACCTTACGACTAATATCACTCAGTGACACTAATCGGGTCCCACTGTTTTACGTGCCTTCCGAAACACGGAGGGGGAGGAAATGTTTGTAAGGCTTGTTAAGATGACTTGTCTGCCGTCTGACGTCATCTTCAGAACCCTCACAATCTTTACAATCTTACGACTAATATCACTCAGTGACATCCACAATTTTTCGTGCCTTCCAAAACACAGAGGAGTTGGGATATTGGAACAGCTAATGTTAGAATGGTTCACTCATATCACCCAGTTGCAGTAAGATCTGCTTAACCTAGTAATCGACTCAAATGCCAGATACCAACTAAGCTACAACCTATTCTTTATGGGCAACTCTTAAGTAAATAAACAATTATGTTTTACAGTTGCTGCCAGTCAGGCAACACCAGCTCTAAATGCAAGCAGCACCAAGGAGGCACCAATGCAGCAAATATCTGAACAGACTCCCGTAGTACAATCTCCGGTTAATCAAACACCAATGACGGAACAAAAAGCAGCAGCAACACAGAATGTACCAGAAAAACAGGCACCTGAACAAGCAACGTCACCCACGAAAGGAGCTCCTGAAACTGCAACAATGACTAACAAAACAGAAACAGTGTTACCCCCGCAATCCAAAGGATCGAAGGAAAATAGTACAGAAGCAACATCAGTTCCCATGAGTAACAAATCTGTAACAGAAAATGCGAAAGCTAAAAATGAAACAACTACAGAAAAGACCATTGTAACAGAAAAGCCAACGGAAGCTCCAAAATCCACTGAAACACCAAAGCCTGATAGTGGAAAACATATTGTTCAAGCAAGAGGGTAAGTTTGTATTTTGACTGGCTCTAAATATTTGTGTATACAAAAGGCTGTTTGTTACCTATGACACAGGCACTAAGTTGACTACCCTAGGAACAAATGTCCATATATCATATATAATCCTATTATTATAGTATTTATTTTTGGATTTCAATTACTATTCTCAGCAGTTCTAGTACTTCTTAATTGTTCAAGTAGTATTTAGCATGTTTTGGCAAAGTAGGAAAGGGTTGAATGGATGACTTCTACATATGTTCATTTCGGTTGGCCCGTTGGCGCAGTGACGCTGCCTTCTGCTCCGGGGGTCGTGGGTTCGATTCCCACCTCGAGTCTGGGTGTATTATCCATATGTATCATAGGTCGGATATTTGAAAACCAATGCTACAATGGGTCACCTATCTATCACCCGGCCGCGGTAAGACCTACTTAACCTAGTGATCAGCTAAAACTCTGTGCACTGATTAATTTACGACCTCCTCTTTCGAAGGGAATTTCTAGAACAATTTTTAAATTTACTGAAATGTAAAGAGATTAAAAGGCTTCCCACATACGTACATACAGTAGATTTTATCTGTAATTCCCGGGGCAGTTATTCATGTCGCTGTCCGCTAGTAGACACTTGTCTACAGTAAAGAACCGGTGTGTCTACAAAGAATTTTCGTTATGGAATATGATTTAGAAATGATACCTAATCTACAATCAGAGCCTTAATGGCCCAATAGTAAAGGGGATGAACTGAATAATCTTTAAATTTACTAAATTATAAAGAGATTAAGGGTTTCCCTCATACGTACTTCCAGCAGATTTCATCTACTATTCCCCAGGCTAGTTATTTGTGCCAGCTGTGTCCGCTAGCAGACATTTGTCTACGGTAAAAAACCGGTATGTCTACAAAGAATTTTTATGTAATACGATTTAGTAATGTTACTTTATCTGCAATCCAAGCCTCAATAGCTCAACGGTAGAAGGAATGGACTGAATAATCTTTAAATATACTAAAATATAAAGAGATTAAAGGTTTCCCACATACGGACTTACGTCAGATTTTATTTACTATTCCCGGGGCCATCTATTCATGCCAGCTGTGTCCGCTAGTAGACATTTGTCTACAGTAAAGAACCGGTATAAAGAGATTAAAGGCTTCCCACACACGTAATTACAGCAGATTTTATCTGTAATTCCGGGATCAGTTATTTATGTCAGCTGTGAGGTCGTTAGTATTATATAATATAAAAAGTAGTAAATGGGCAGGCGGTTCCCTTGAATGACCACCGATGCCCATGAACAACTGCACCGACATAAGGCTTGCAGATGCGTAGCCGGCTTTTGAGAAATGAGTATGCTTCTTTTTTGTATGTGTATTTGTGGACATCAACGAAATAAAATCAATGATCTAATATAAAAAATTATTACTCAATCCATATAAATAGAGACGAGACGAATTTCTTAGCATTCCATGGATTCACCGTGCCGGTGCCGGGTCCATCACTAAATTAAAAATAAATAATGGGGGTTAAAGTATTTTTAATATGAAATCGACAAATGACGAATGACGAAATCACGGGCTTCAGCTATTCAGCTAGTATAATACATTTCAGTCTATTTAGCTATCGAAGCTTCGATTTGCGTTTGGTGTCAAACATCCAAATGGTGCAAGACCTAACCTTGGAGTGCAGACTGCGACACGAGCTAACCTCGATTTCCGTGAAATTTCCAAACTCACGGCCCACTTCCGATCGGACCTAATCCATCACAATCCGGAATGCTAATCGGCAGTCAACGCGGCGAGAATGCTCAAACACACACAACAGATAAATAAATAAAATTGTGCGGAGAAAAATGTGTGTCAGTGTGCTGGGTACGCGCCCGGCCGACTTGGGTGTGTGCCTCTAACGACTCTTCACACTGCCTGATACGTAGATTTTTTATATAAAAAATGGAGCAACGGCTCAAAGTTCCTCGTAAGAAGATCCTTATCCGCGGAAACCCTCCATCACCCCCCTTCCCCTCTCCCGGTGACGCTGTCGAGACCAATAGGGCCAACAGAAAGAACCACACAAAAAAAGGATAGGCGGCTAACCTAACTGATAACCGATGCTCATGGACAACCGCAACACCAGAGGGTTCGCAAATGCATCGCTAACCTTTGAGGAATGTATACGCGACGCGGACTACTCCAGTTGCTATTTTCACTCCCCTATACTGTTCGTGACAGTAGTATCCGCATCCTTTTCATCTACCATAAAACCCTTTTAATCCATCCCTTACTTTACTCCCATCTACATATTTATCTAATTAGATGTACCGCCACGCTTGCAGTCCTTTTGTTCTGCAGCTGAATTGGGTCGGCGCATCCGGGTACCAGTACCTCTTTCTCACATAAGATCGGCCTGAAGTGGCGGTAATGCTGTCACGTCAAGTGATTGAATTCTTATCGCATTTCGTTCGGCTTATGACCCAGTGACCTAAACCCCTGTTTAAAGGCCAGCTACGCATCTGCGGCCTTCAGGTATTGCAGACGTCCATGGGCGTCGGTAGTCACTTACCGCCTGCACGTTTGCCCCTTGTAACATAAAAATTACTTGAATTAAATACTATACTTCAATTAATCCACTACTTGTGAAGATGCTCTTACACGATAGAGTAAGCAATGTGAAAAAAAACTTTATATCTTAGGTTTGAAACTACATTTAGGAAATAGGTAAAATTACATTGTATTATGTGACAGTACGGAACCCTCAGTGCGCGAGTCTGACTCGCACTTGCCTGGTTTTCTTTAAACTACTATGATATAATATACTTCCAATACACCGTTGCTATTTTAATGAAAGTTCGTTGACAAATCTCCATTCTTTTGTATTCTCCAGCTTTTTTGGAAGTTTCGAAGTTTTTAAGAGTTTTTTTTTATTCCCTTCAGTACGCTTCGGGTACCTGCAGCCTCCGTTTTTAATTTTGTATAGTCAAAATTGTCATTTCTCATCATTTGGAACCTATGCGCTTTTAGTGATCATCACATTGCGGGAGCCCTTCAACCTCCTTAATAGGATTCCATCGCAACATCATTCCTTAGCAGATATCTGCTAACTATAAAATACCTTCTTGCTAAGTTTTATCTTTGCACATCTCTTTCTCTCATTTGTCTAAGGTGACCTTTTGCTTTTATATACATATATGAATATAGATTAATGTCTTACAGGTCGTGTATCTGGCATGTTACGGGCTAAAGTTCTGGGGCGCATCGTCCAACCGCCAGAACATCATGACCGCAAGCGGGCGGCTGGCGGCAGCCCGCGCCGTGATGCGTCTCTTTGACGACGCCGGCGTCATCAAAACCCTGCGCGCTTACGGGCTGGGGAAACAGGTAAAAACTGGACAGTTTGCTTTAGCTATGTGGCCGCTGCTCCGCGTTAAAATTAGTTACGAAAGATCAATAGGTTTTTGTTCTCCGCTCAATTTTTGGTACCATTGGTGGTCGTATTCATAGTTTTTGTCCGAGGATGAAACTTTTAATATTTTTTAGGATGGCCCATGGTGGGGATCTCTGGGATTGTCGTACAGCGTGTTCACCTTGGCGTACTTGCAAGCGGAAAAAATGATATTCCTCCTTGATACCGGTATCCTAAAGCTGGACGAAGGGAGATCGTATAAAATAAGAACTGCACACAAGCTCTTCTGGTCTCTGTACACTTTTGTCGGGTTCCTGAGGTAAATTCTGTTCTTGTGTATATGGTTTATATAATACGGATATTACGAGAACGATGTATTATTAAATCAAATGGAGTAACTCCAAAAGAGGCAAGTGATATTTAATTTACAAAAGCATTAATGCCGTTTCGCCATCCAATCTATTCATTGAAGGCCAATTTCAACCAGCTAGCAATGTCCATGGGCGTCGGTAGGCACTTCGGTGCCTGCTGCCTGCCCGTCTGCCCCCTTGTAACATAAAAAAAAAGTTCCAAATACCTTTTTTATCAAAAAAAAAAGGATTAGTTAATTCTCGTATTGGTTAACAAATGGGGATTTAAATAATGATAATTTATCGTCATCTACTGCCACAAGTTCGGGGTCAAAGTTTAACCGATAAAGTGTGGTGCGATAGACGATAGCTTTTAAAAATAGCTTCACGTCTGTGATAAGTGATAACGCACTACATTCACTCAGAACCTTCATAGCTCATCAATAGGAAAGGCGGGCTGCAATCTTTGAGGATACAGTTGAACTCCAAACTCCAATAAGCCACGCGATTCCCTCCGCGAAAAAATAAAGAGACAGGTATATTACAGTTGCCTCCCACTATGTATTAGACAATATTATGTTTGTTAGGAAAAACATTCATCTTTATAAAAAAATATGACATGCACGATATACAAGACACAAACAAGCATAAACTTGACTCCGTTCCTGCGTCTAAATAGGGTACAAAAAGCGTTTGTGGGTGCGAGTGTAAGTTTCTTTAACAAAATTCCAGATGCTGTATTAACTCTTCCATTGTTAAATTTAAAGATATGTTAAAAACACGCTTATTTTTAAAGTCGTATTACACAGTCGAAGACTATATTAAACATAAAACTGCTTGGAGGTGAGGCGCTCCAGCTTTATTTTTTTACAATTAACATGCAAAAATGTAATTTAAACTAAGTTCTGTAAGAACTATTGTTAAAAGAGTGGCTATCTAGTTTCTTGTTGATTCTTCTCGTGGCTCGATTCTTCCGGATCAGGTAACTTTTAAAATGTTTGACGATTTAAGAAAGCTTGTAAAAGTCTTCTTGAATAAAACGTCTTTTGAATTTGTAAGTCTGAACAATTCCTCCGAACACTCCCCATTATTATGGGGACTATCGCGTGCTATGTCTTAGAATAGTGCCACATCAATTGTCATGAATGCATGACCTACCCCCAATTGGTTGTTACCTATTATATGGACGCCCATATAATAGGTAACAACCAATATGCTAATAAGGTCCTTAGGCATCTTAATGTTAAGATGCCTACCTTAGAAACCCTCCCACGTAAATTGTTGTAACCCCAAATTCCCAACTCCACACTTGAGCGTTTTCGTCAACGTTATAGGGCGTTTACGGAAATATTTTGTTTTTTAGGGTTCCCTAGTCCTACGAGTTTCGCTCTGTCCATCCGCCCGTCCGTCTTACCGAGAAGCAAATTAGGTCCTCAATGATTATCCCATTGTTTTCTTAATTATGCTACGATAACTTTAAGAACAATGAAAAATAAATTAATAAATACGATTTGTATTATGCCGGAGCCAGACATAGCTTAAAGTGTTTGTACATTTTTGTCCTTGTAGATTACAAGGGTGTACAAAACTTTGCGCAGCTACACAAAGTTTGCGCGGCCACACTACATGATCATTCAAATGTCATTATGTCTGGCTCCGGCATTATAGAACACTTGAACATGTTTAGAAACTCATAAGATTTTTTTTGAGTGAAATCGATGAACGACTGTTTCAGTTTAAAAAAACTTTTATCGCGTATCAGATACGAAACCCGTCTATATAAGCGTGTCTTAAAAACGCTTTTGACAATTTTAATTTATTGCAAATTTTTTTTAATAATATATTATCTAACCTTATATACTAGTATATAAAACTGAAGAGTTTGTTTGTTTTCTTGAACGCGCTAATCTCAGAAATTACTGATCCAATTTGAAAAATTCTTTCAGCGTTAGATAGCCGCTATACCTATTTTTCTTTACCTAATTTTATGCGGATTGCATAAAATATTTTTGTGATATTACTTATATACTTATTTTTTTTAAATCATTTTTGGTAACCGAAAGTTTTTGAGCGTCTCAGTGAAAAAAAAAACAATTTTTAAACACATTCCGAAATGGCTACGGAATCTATTAAAACCTCATGGCACACTTAACCGTTTTATTTATTACCTTGCCGTGCAATTAGTGGCGATTACAGCGAAATATACAATGTGTTAGTAAAATTAATTACTTCTTCGGTGTTGGTTCCTTCAACTTGAACGCCTTGCTTCTTTATCGGTCAATCGTAACGTTCTTTAACCCTCTATAGAATGTCGGTTTGAAAAATCTTTACACTAACGCAATTCTTTTAACATTTTCAAATCACACAATAGCTGAAATAGTCATTAAGAGAAAAAACTTAATAAAAAAAAACTTAACAAATCAAATTTATGTCCTGGAATCCTCGTCTTAGTATTTTTTTTTATGTTACAAGAAGCAAACGTGCCAACAGTTCTTCTTGACAAGCCAAGGTCTTTTAGTAGGTTGTATAGAGATTTTGCTGGTATACCCCTTGCTCCTACCTCTACCGCGTATAAGCTGGTTTTATTACCGTTTTTAGTGAGTTCATTGGTTAGGTCGAAGTACTTGTTCGTTTTTATCAGATGGTCTTTGGGGATGTTGGTCTCCCATGGAACTGTAAGTCTACAAGTACTACTCGCTTTAGTGTCTTTGAGTAAAGGAATATGTCTGGCCTGGATGACGAGACAACAACATCCTCTGGGATTTTGTAATGTTTTTAATATATTTTTTGTAAGACTTCGTACCCGTTCGTGAAATTGGAATTTAGTTTAATGGGAAATATTACGCAATAAGTAATTGGTGTAGGCCAAACTGTTGCTTCGGTAACTCAATCGGACGGCAGTTTGTATGTAACGTTCTCTCTCGCCTTGTTGTAAAAAATGTTTCTAAAAATAAACACATTTAATTTGAAATGAATTCTATGAATTTGGCTTGAAATCTAAACAAGTCGCTCTTTAAGACCCCTACCTAATGGAGACGCCATGGCGACGTCGCCGGCTACGTAGCCATGGATACCTGGGGCTGCCAAAGGATTAGCCAGTTAGATAGACAGATAGATAGAATAAACTTTATTGTACACAAGAACACATAGTAAACAATAATTAATAACCTAAGAAAAAAGGAAAAAAAAACATTGTAGTATAATTAGGCCAGTTGTAGTTGTGGCTACGCTTCTAATTTGACGACGTCGCCAAACCGTCTCGACACGTGAGTTACTTGTCCTAAATGTTAATACGAAATTTTGGATATGAAGCTGGTGACGCCGCCATGGCGTCTCGGTGAGGTAGGTCTCTAAGAGCTGGTATTCACTATTGTATCTCTCAGGTACTCTTAATTATAATCTATACAGTAATATGTTATAGGTGAGGCGAAAACTGGATACCACTTTACCGCTAACGGAGCTGTATGTAGGGACAGTCAGAGTTTATATAGAGAAGACTCTGTGAAAGCTAATATTCTTTTAAAGTACGCGTTATTAATACATTAAATTAGCCGAATAAAACCTCACGCACACCAATGCCAAACGCTTTACATACACATGCATACATTTCACTATAAGATTGTGCCAAAGCACGCAGACATGACGACAGTAAAAATATTTTTGGCAAATTATATATCCAATTTAATCGACATAAAAGATTTTTAAAGAAAACAGCCTCCTAAAAACGTCAAGGAACTAAGAAGTACAAATTAATTAGTACTTTCATATAATTTAGTAGACACCTACCGGTGTGTTGAAGTCGGCATTAAGCCTAATAGATTCCCTGTTAAGTTGATGGCATCGACTGCAACACGTCAGTAGGTGTCTACGAAACGAAAACATTATCGATGTATATAAATATCTTGACTTTTGTTGATTTCTCAAAAATCGCTTTACCGATTTTGACAAAAGTGAAGTATGGTCTAACAAATAAGAAAAAACTCATCCAAATCGTGTCATACATGTCTGAGTAATAACGTAATATACATACAAAAAATATATATAGTCGGATTGAGAATCTCCCCTTTTTTTGAATTCGGTTCAAAATTTGTCTCCACAAAGAAACGTACCTAAACTTGTTAAGTTAGGAAATTTTGTATCTACAAAAATAGCAATGAATAGCAATTTTGCACAGTTGCTCGTCTTAGAATGTGCTATTGCAAGACAGTCAGTTTTTGTTGGCGTGCGCAAGAGGTGCCAATCAATTACATTGCGATTAAGTGGGTGGATCGGAACTAATCGGAAGCTTGCTCTATTGAGCTGCAGCATTTTTTAATAAAGACATCACGAGTATATGAAATCAATGTACGCAATTCTTCCTCTTACCTTTTAAGAATAATTCTTAAAATAGAACAACGTTTCCCAAATTTTCGGTCGCGACCTGATAACGGTAAGCAACCTCCCGGGTTGCGAAAAACTCGGGAAGATTTAATATTTTTAAGATACATTCCGTTTTCTCTAAACAATATTTTATTTAAAACGTTTTAGAGTAAGAGCCCCTGAATAGCCAGACTTACGATATTTTGTAAAAGCTGAAAGTTTTTCAGCGCATGCTCTCTATACAGTAAAGAACAATGGCCCATTATGAAGTTTGGTTGATCGTGGCTTTTGAAGTTAAACGGCACAAAAGGTGTGAAAAATGTAAATTTCCGTTTTTTTCACACCTTTAGTGCCGTATACTACTACAACTACAAACTTCATAATGAGCCATTGTTTTTAACTGTATTAAGACCATGCGTTAAGAAATTTTCAGCTTTTACAAAATATCGTAAGTCTGGTATTTCGGGGGCTCTATTATGAAAGGACGGATTATAGAATTAGGGCATTTATTACGATCTGTTGCCGAAATGATGCCAATTTTTTAATATATATGTAACACCCCATTGCAGATCGTCACTTTACAAATGTTCATCACTCTACAAATGACTTTACAAGTTACTAAAGCTTGTTCATGACTCTACAAATATTCGTGACTTTACAAATGTTCGTCGCTCTACAAATGACTATAGCAGTCACTAAAGTTTTTCCTACTAATATTTTGGTGGCCAAAAACCAGATTATTATATTATTTAGTAAGTAAAATTTTATTATCATCCGGATAACGCCGATGTTGCCAGTAATGTAAGTACTTATTTAATTTATTGCGTTTAACAAACCCTTGGGACTTATGGGCACATCGCTGAACATCTAATTTACAAAATGCGTGATATTTGACAGAATTTCCCACGGGATCGTCTGCGATATTAATTTAAAAGCTGATGTCATTTCCATACTGGGTTTACCATTAACAAATTCTCATAAACCATTTTGTATTATTTCCCGATAAACAGGAAAGATAATGAGTTTGATACTAGCAATCCTTACAAACATTTTTTAATAATTTATAATATTCTATGATAATATACATATGCACCTACGACTTAAAGCTATATTTACAAGGGCCACCCGCGCCTTAATCTAATGCCGGAGCCAGACATAGCTCAAAGTGTTTGTAAATTTTTTCCTTGAAGACTACAAAGTACTACAAAACTGAGGCTAGTACACAATGTCCCCAGCCACACTACATGTTCATTAAAATGATCATTCAAAATGAAGCTATGTCTGGCTGTGGCATAAGAAAAGCTCACTCAGTCATGTATATATTTTGTTATAACTATATCACAATAATACAGATAAAGTTAAAGTATTTTATTCCCAAACTCATCATTCAAATAATCTTTTACATTATAATAGGAACTTGGATGAGGTTAAGTTTGAATAATGGTTTGGAAATTATTTCCAGCTTGCCGTCGGATTGCACACGCAAACCTGCACAAACATCCATCTGGTACACCGTAACTTTATTGCCAGACATGCTAATGCCTGTGATAGCTATATCCGATGGTAGATAGTTTTTGTGTTGTCCTCAGATTGCGATTGGTGGTACCAAGATGTGTCGTGTCGCGGACCAGGTACCTGTGTGCTAGCCAGCCCAGGATACATCATTCATTCAGGTCATTTATAAAAATGAATTAATGCCATGGTTTCGTTTCAACTGACTACAAAAAGAAGGAGGTCCTCAATTTGAGTATTTTTAATGTTTGTTACCTCAGAACTTTCGTCTGGCTGAACTGATTTTGATGATTCTTTTTATGTTTGAAAGGTGGTGCTTCCCATGTTCCATGTTCCCATTTCGATTTGGTTCAGTTCTGAAAATATGAAGTTATATTATTAATTTTCATAAATTACTGTAAAAATCCACATTCACAACAACGTAACAATGACGATTTTTATATTTAAAGTCAAATGTAAATACAATATATTTAAATATCAAATGTAAATACAATGTTATAATCTCTTATACCAGGCATGATACCATATCACAACAATAATATGATGAACAGCAATGTGATGTTGAACAACATGATTGGAACACAAGGTATGGATAACCAGCATTTGATGATGTCAAACATGATCAGTAGCATGATGCCCAATATGATTGACCAGCATGGTGTGATGATGAATCAACAAGTGATGCAGCCATTACTCCATCCTAACCAACCTATATACACAACTAGTGGCATTTTATTGCCACCAACACCAGGTTCCCTAACACCGCAAAGACGTGACAAACCAAACGGCTGCCGCACTATATTTGTTGGTGGTCTCCCATCAAACATAAACTCTGAATCTCTAAACGAAATATTCCATAGGTTTGGCAATATTCAAGATGTCAAATCACCACGAAATGGGGTTTATTATGTCCGCTTCGTACGCCAAGAAAGTGTAGAAAATGCTTTCCTACTTTCTGGTTACAAATTTAAATATCACAATCAGTTGGACAGTGAAGCAATGACTTTGTTTGTTGATTATGCATTGGTGAGTTTTTTTATTGTTACTGTTAGGTAATAGAGAGATGTTTCTTACCATTCTGTGGATTCCCTGTGTGGGTACAGGGTCCAGTGTGTTGACCATGTCTTATATAACTGTAAAAATGGGAACGATGAATATGTCATCTAAATCTCTCTTCAACCCACTAAAATACCTTATCTAGTCAAGAACTATTTAAGTACAACAAAATGTATTATATTATCGTAACAAATTTGGCTGAGCAATGGGTCTTGAAATATCAACCTGATCCTAATTTATTTAAGATTTTTGATTCAGCCAATTAGTCCCAGAGGGAATCTGATTTCTAGTCAGACGCCTTAACCGCTCGGCCACGACTGCCACACATACTGCTTTTTAATTTCGTCTTTACATGTTTTAAACTACCAAAATAATTGAACTTTCACTTTTGTATGTTTTATATATAAAGGAGTGAACGCACAAATTTCATATTTTACGAGACCATCAACGCGCAGATTTAATAATTAGACCAGTACACCAATGGACTACTGTTACTCGTCTTTGCGACTAATAGCGCGGCAATCTACTGTCTCCAACGATATGCGCTGCCATGTAACGGAACCATACCAAATTTACAACTATTGCCGAATTAGTTCATCATCACCACCATCATCATCACCACCATCATCATCATCACCACCATCGTCATCGTCAGATATAACATACAAAGATTTCACACACAAACTTTTTTGCAAATATACAATCATTTTTAAGCTGTATTATTTGAAAATTTAAAGCAACTCATCGTATATTTTAATGCTAAACAACAGTATACTGGCACATGTTATTGTAAAACAATACACTTGTTGTTTCAATTCCTTTACAAATGGTCACTAATTTAATATTCATTTGTTAGTATGAATGATATTATGCATCTAACTAAAATACAACTAGAATCCCTCAATTTGTGGTGTAGTCACTCATGTGAATCGCCTGCCCGTTTGCTCCTTGGTATATAAAAAAAATTACAAAAACTTGTAATGAAGTCAAGAAGTACAAATTTAACATAAAGCATCATTATGGTACATTTTTTTAAGAATAAGAAATTTAAAAAATAAAAGAATTAAGCGGTATTAGCTTTATCGATAACCCTATTTGAACTACTTTCCCTCCCCCTTCTTGATCCACCTTCCTCTTTGAACTACTAGGGGACCAAAAATCTCTCTCCCTGTCGAGTTGCGTTAGAGATTTGATCGCCCCCTAATAATGACACACATACATAGGACTGTCTACACACGATCGTCTGTTCCTAAAGCCGATAACTTAATACTTGTGCTCTAGGTAAGAGCCGACTGCTGCTATTTTTTTTACATATAAATACACTCATACATATACACTCAGACTCGAGGCGGGAATCGAACCCGCTTGTCCGATAAATAACATCTCCAAAAAGAACAGGCTTCAAAAAAAATATATCATATTTGATTCGACTTTTCGTTTGTTTAGCTCACATCTTATTTTCACTACGGTATCTTGTGCAAATCAAACGTCATCACAAAAGGGGTGACCCATTCTAACTTTGATTTCCAAACGTCTTCCTCTGTGTTCCGGAAAGCACGCAAAGCCGTTGGCCTCGATTACTGTCACTTAACTTGACCCACAGCCATTTACACGGACCCTGGTACTTACTGGTTAAGGAAGAAGAAGCTCTTATGTACATAGTAGGTAGCGGTTAGTAGTAGGCGGTAAGAGAAGTGTACAGCATGATGATATCGTGCGAGTAGCTTGTATGTCTACCACACACATTATTCGATACGATTGACCCCAAACGTCAGATTCAATTAAACAATTTAAATATCGTAGGCCGTCCGCCGGCGTTAATTAGATTACTGACCGCACGTTTCGGAACGCCCTTACCGACCATACTAATATCTATAATGCGTCTTTATGATTTTTCTTCATTAATTAAAGATCCAGATCACATAACGGACCTTCAAATGTAATAACAATTACAGTGAAATACCTTTGAAAGACGTACCTGTCCGCATAAATGATGTTTCAAATTATATTAAGTGTTTTCATCGAATCATGGCGTCTTCAATGAAACAAAGGAAGGCCTATGCCCAGCAGTGGGCGATTAAAGGCTGATAGATATATAGATAGACGGTGTTTTCAAATTAAATTAATAACGTCAAGCTCTTTCAGATTATTCTTTTCAAATACATGATTTACACTCAATACGATACGAATACGCTCTAAATCGACACCTCCCACGTAAATTGTTGTAACCCTAAATTCCCAACTTCACAGTAGAGCGTTACAGATATGTAAATTGGAATAAAATCGTCATTATATAGCACATTTGTGTACACGATTATATATTTAATCATTACGATTACATTATTGTATACAATAATATATTAAAAAGTGACTGTTATATTATAATTTAGTTGTTTGTAAAGCTGGGAATTTGGGGTTACAACAAGTTACGTGGCAGGTATTGAAATTATCGTATTTGCGTGTCTCAGGATTATACTGATGTATTTATACAGAACAATCATTGACGATATTTTGTAAAAGCTCAGTTTTCAAACGAACTCAAACTTCACTTGAAATATACTTCATTTCCTAGTAGAAACATATTATTTAGTAGAAGTTGCAACCGCGGAACAGAACGATAGCCGCGACCTGGTTGGGGGATGCATTGGTGAAGCCTTTTCTATACATGCTGAGAACGGCGGCACCTCCTAGTCCCAAGTTGTGTTGTAACGCGATCCTTGCGCGTGGTACCTGTACAAACAATATTAAACAGTTACTTGTTTGCATTATTCATGTTTTCTATATAACCAGATGTTTGGCAGACACATAACGGTTCACACATTAATATGAGAATTATAGGAATCACTATGCCCACACATAACAGACAGACACTAATAAATTAATAATACTTATTTACTAAAAGTAAAACTACTTTCAAACTCTTTATTTTTAGACCTTTAGACTTTTAACTTTTTAATGATGTACCTTTCCAGAAATTAAGCATCATTTACCATACATGAAAAATAATATCTAAATTGGAATATTTACAGGCAAACAAATATAGTAAAAGATAAAGTTATCTTTGTGAAATGTTTTTTATCAGTAAAATATGCCAACTTAAACATTTTTTATGTAGAAATATACACACCGGTAGAATTAGCAAAACCTAAAAGGGGAGTATATAAAATAGTTTTATTTTAAAACAAATAGTTATTAAACATGAAATAACAATTAAATTAAAATGTTTATTTGCAACACCATACTTAAAGTTTATGAAAAACAAAAAAAAATTGATCAAATTGCATTTTTTCATTAAATTTTAAGTATGGTTTTGAAAAGAATGCCAAAACATGTTAATTTTATTGTTGTTTCATGTTTAATTATCATTTTATTAACATATAAATAATATGGTTGCATTATGACCCTAAACTATTGATATGTTATGCCATTAACTATTTTTATTAGATTTATTACATTATAATTTGAAATTTTAATAATATAAAATTAGCATCATTATAATGGCAAGAATATTATTGTAATTTGGATTATAATTACTTCTTGTACTTTTGCATGCTGTTCAAATGGCAGATTGGAGATAAGTACTACAATTGTACCTAGTTGTACCTACAATTACGCAAATAAGTCAATCGACTTTACGAATAACCTTTGTAGAGTCTATCTCCTGATGATGCTTCAGTGTTGAAGCGAAACGGGCACCTCAGAAAGTCCGTGTAGGTTACGTTCTATAAATAAAAATAATCGTTCTTATAACCTTCAATGAAAATCCACGCTTCACATAATAGTCTGAGAGCAAACAACACCACCATAGCCCTTATCCAGGAGCCGTGGATAAGAGGCGACAGAATATGCGGACTTACCAACATTGGAGCTTCACATTGACCCTAACGTGGCCAGCGCCGGTGGGCACGCCAAACCAATCCTCCACGGATTGGCGTCTCTTGGATTTTCAGCCAGACATGTTCTCGTGAAGTGAGTAAAATATACTTATTTTGTAGCATAATATTAATCATAAGGATAGTCACTTATCACGAAATCTCGAAAACCGCGAGACGTACAAAGATGAAATTTAATCAGGTAGTTTATAAGTCGTAGAACATCAGCTGAGATATTTTGATAGGGCCAAATTAAGAAAGTCAGAAGTTCCCGTAAGATTATATGGACGAGATCGCAGGTAACAGCTAAAATAATGTATGATCTAACATTACATACACTAAAAGTAACCTCATCTATATAGAAGTAACTCTTCTAGGCTAATGTAATAAATGAATATTAACATTTAAAACATGGCCTAAAATGTTAAACCTTTTACATAATATAGCATTTGTGGAAATATACTATAAATGCATATATAATATGGGCTACAGCCATTTGTCGAATAAAAAAAACCAGATGTAAGAAACTACCAGAATTCAATTCAATTTTTGGTTTATGGCTCTTATCTATGCCGACTGGGCACAATTCATTTCGCCAATGTCACGTTAATTGACGACAAAACAAGAAATTGGTTCATGTAAGCTGAATTGAAAGCTAAATTTTGACACATTACCAAATAGCAAGTTTGGTTATTAATATGGAAAAACTGCTAATTTCCTTTTTCTTACATTAATTAGTACATATATAAGTATAATGTACATGTTGAAACTATGAATAAATATATTCCATGAGTGTTTGATACATAATTTACTTTTTGTGTACATATAGCCATATATACCCAATTGAAATTGGCTTTTAAGAATGATTTTATAATAATCAGGTACGCAGACAGCAATCCGGCTAACGTGAAGGCGTTAAAGGCTCGCTTCGTCAAGCCAGTGCTGCCCGGACAGACGTTGGTCACCGAGATGTGGTTGGAAGGCACACGAGTGCATTTCCAGACCAAAGTTAAGGAATCTGGCAACGTGGTCATTGCAGGTAATTGATTAACAGTTACTTATATTCAACAGGTCTTGTTGAAAAAGACAAAAAAGCTGCGGGGCGACTTTAATTAGAGGTAGTGTCACGTCTGTGGTCATCTTGGTCTACAACCGAATTGTGCCGACACGTCCTGAGTATCAGTACCTCTTTCTCACATAAGATCGGCATGAAGTGGCGACAATGCTCCACGTCATGTGATTGTATTGTTGTCGCATTTCGTTCGGTTTATGAAAGTTCTTGGTGTTTTAAACCCTCATTAAAGGCCGGTATCGCATTTGCGAGCCTCCTGGTGGTGCAGATGTCCATGGGCGTCGGTAGTAAATTTAGGTGAACCGTTGCACCTCCCCATTTGTCCCTTGTAATATATCTAAAAAATCAATTAAGATGACCGACATTTTTTTTGCTTTATCTAGCATTAATCTATTTGTGGGATCCCCACAAATAGATTAATGCTTGATAAAGTGAATTAATTTACGCCTGCCTGTGATAGATTTCTTTATAGTAACGCATGTGTTTTATCAACTTTTATTTTGTTATTTTAGGAAAGGATGTTACAGCTGCACCGGATATTCGACGAGGTGCTGTGAACTTTGGTATAATAAAACGCGGACATAAAAAATATTTAGTTCTCGATATAGGCGCATTTTACGACTATATTTACAAGACCTATATTCGTGTATGACTGTATAGAGTGGCCTAGATACCCATGGTACGTGAATCTATACAGGTGACTGTTTATCCCATTAATGTTTTCACGGAGATCACGAGCGAGAATATATTGGGTATGTTCCGATATACACTGCGAGCACTGCTCAATGCTCATACTGGTGATAAAATCGTTTCGATATACATTGCCAGTATACTGCCGCTGTACTCATGGACCTATATGACGTCATAAATAGTCAGTATTTTTGCACTATGACCACTGGCGCTTTCGAGCTTCACTGATCTCAGTACTTTGATCACCTGATCAATCAAAAACAGAGCGGCTCTTGTTAAATAAATTAACAATTAAATTTCACAGTATTATATTATTAAAAAAACTGTGGGTGAAGACAAATCGCGGTTTTGCAAAATCGTGGTTTTATAAAATTGAAAAGTGAACATGGAAAAATTGAATGGGGATGTCAGTATACTGGACCGCGTTCCATTTCAAACTGTAACCAGTATTGCAAATCAAAAAGGAACATATTTACAGTATACATTATTGACGTGCTCTTACAGTGCTCACACCTCAAGCCATTGCAGGGTTTATGTGCTCTGCTGGTCTTGAGGATGAGCTATAAACTGAGGCAGTTACAATAGATCTCACTGGGTGCAGTAACGATAGGGCTTATTAGTCCGCCTCAATAAAAAAAAGCAAAATAACAATAGTAGATTATAACATCGAGTGTGAACACCAAAGTGAGTCATTATAACACGAGTGTAACGTTAGTGCCCCGAATCAAACCGAGGGCAACAAGATTGCATTAATTACTCACTTCAGCAAGGTGCGTGATCTACTTTTCTTTTAAGTGCATCACTATTTCCATTTTTAAACTTTTCTTACTAAATATTAAATATCAAAGTTTTACAATGGCATGGAATACGCGCCATTTGTTTTTTTTTTCGAATGTATTCTGTTGATTTTTATTTTAAGCCAGTATATTTTTGATCCAATGCATACATTTTATATGAAACTTAATGAGAGACAAAAGACGACTTCTGTGGTAAATTTATATGAACATAAAATACAGCGCAGTAATGAAATATCATACAATATTACTGCACTGTTTTGGTTCTAAGCAGAAAAAGAGTCCTTTCTGATCGGTTATGTAGTGGTTGATTATAAAATTACTGCGTAGTTGATAGAAAATAAACATAATTAATAGTCGCTATAGTTGTAGAAAAATAAAACGTTTTTAAAACTTTTCAGCCTAATAATTGATATTTTATTATTTAAGCTGCATTCAAATGTTTATCTCAGGCAAACAAGCTGATGTGCTTCAAGCAGCAGTAGTAGAGGTCCTCGAAACATCAACATGTGACAACCTACTTTTAAGGTACCGCAACAGAAACTGGCCAGGATTTAATCAGCACCAGATCTGCGCGGGCAATCTATCTGGAGGCATCGATACCTGCCAAGTAAGTCAATCTTCCTTGATTTTGTTTAAGAAACTTGCGGACTCGGCAGACGCTGTCCTACCCTAACTTTCGGTTACTTACTATTTAGTACATTCTATTATCCTTATCACATTATTCTCCGTTTCTGTTCCGTTTCCATTCCATTTCCTTTTCTCTTTGTCATTCCTTTTTATAATACAAACCTTGTCCTAACAATGACGAACACAAAAAAAAAGAATATATTGGATTAAACAGCAAACAATGTGCAAATTTTATTAAAATCGGTTTAGTAGTTTGGGAGTCCATCACATACAAACAACGTGACGTGTAATTTGTGTATATATATTAAGATAAGGTATATAAATGTATGAAATGGTGACTTCGCATGGCGCTAACTAATTATGCCGAAACACGTGATTCTTTTACTACAATTAACAACCTGCGTACCTTGTTTCGCGCAAAGAATTATATATAAAAATCAAAAAATTGTTTATTAGTCTCGCTAAAACTCGAAACCGGCTGGACCGCAATAAATTATGTGTCTTTTGTTTCATTCTTATTTCGGGAAGGTTCAACAGAAAAGAGAGAAAGGAAAAGTCGAAGAAATGTTTAAAAATAATGAAATATGCAGAATTCGTAGGAATACTTTTTTTAGGTTCAACAGTCCTTTAAATACTTACACAGGTTTCACAGGCCTCGTCGTATTTGTAATTCCATAGGTGGCAATATCAGCTTCGTGCCCAACGAGTGCTTTATAATCAACTGCACTGACTTTTTCCATAATATTGACTTTATATTTTACCTGCAGACAGTAGGTCTGCACTGTATAACGTGACTCTCTCTTTCTATCTTCACTTACTAACCTCCCTCTCAATTTCTATTTGCGTAGCCCGGTCACACTTATTGTAACGCTCTCGACACATTCACCAGCTTGCTCTCCAAGTCAAGCGTGCATAAAGAAGTGTCACTTCAATAAATAGACATCATTCTGCTTTCAGGGAGACTCAGGTGGTCCATTGCAGGTGAAAATACCTTTGAAAACGGATGGAAAGATGTATCAGATAATAGGAGTCACCTCGTTTGGAATCAAATGTGGACATAAAAACCGTCCAGGAGTTTACACGCGTATCTCGAGCTTTATCGATTGGATCGAGGATGTCGTTTGGCCTAACAATACCGCTTCGTTGTAAATTTTGTTTAATTTTGAGAATTTATAACTTATTCATGCGGAACCTATGTTATTCCTTGTAAAATCAGCTACCTGTAAATAAAAGTACTGTATGAACTCGGTCCAGTTGTTTTGAATGTTACCCGTACCAAGGAGCCAAACATAATTTTGAAATGCATTTACAGAAATTTTATTTATTTGTATAGTATATACACCAATACTTCACCACACTTGCAATAAGTAGAATAAAAAGTTA